>JAOWAT010098002.1:0-10618 GCA_028571025.1 Longipedia americana
CCAAGATTATTTCTTGTCCAAGTTTTTTTCTTGTACAAGATTTTTTCTTGTACAAGATAAAAATATTGCAAAATGCAGAATCCGGGAAAATATGCATTTAGTAATTTTCATTTAAAATATTGTACAAGTTTTTATCTCTCGTGTAACTAGACCATAAGTGGCATAAAATTTAAATTTGCGCTTGTAGAGAGAGGAAGTGAATACAACATAACAAGGGTAAAACTTTCTGGTAAACATAGTCCTTCCTCTAATTAAGTACATATGTGAAGTTGACAGAAGAAATCAGAGGCCGTATGTTAGGAAATTGAACAGAATCCTCGAATATCTTCTGCATCCTTGAATCTGTAGAAATGTCTTATACCATTTTGGAATACTTTATTTTTTGTGATTCCAGAATGGTATCATACATATCTACAGATTCAAAGATGCCGAAGATATTTGCGGATTCTATTCAATTTCCTAACATACGGCCTCTGATTTCTTCTGTCAACTTCACATATATTGAATTTGAATTTCCACTCATCATTACACTTTAATGCAAGTTTTAGGAAATTTTTTGAAAATAAATTATTGAAAGTATATCCACAGATTGATAGAAGTCATTTTGCAGCTTTACAATTAAAATTTCATACCCGCCTGTCTTTAAGATTTGGCAGATTTTGAAATTCAAGATTTCGTATAAAATTTTTTAAAAAGCCTGGATGCCATCAAAAATCTGTCAATATTTTCGCAGAATTTATCTTGCAAATTCATTAGTGCATTGGTAGATAAAACGAGGTCAGCAATTGGTGGATGATTTGATGAATGAAAATAATGCTAAATACGATTGCACTAAGAAAATAATTGCTTTTAATGATTTGCACGTTCGAAATCTTTCTTTCTCAATGATTGATTATACACTTATTTCATAATATTCTTGTTCGTAAAATAAAGCAAAATTTGCATGGTTAGAAAACTTTCAGGAGAGTAATCAAAGGATACCTAGAGATTAGTATTTTGAATACATCCATGTGATGCTTTCATTACTTGGAAAGGTACTGTATCAATTGTATTAGATATCATTTCTAACTTTTCAAAGGCGATCACAATCTTCAATATTTTACGTAGGCAGAATATCCTATGAATGCTGATCACAAAAAAATTAATTAATAGACCTTTCAATAGCAGCTAAATAATAGTATTTATAGGTTCCTTGTTTCTATAAAAGTTGTCCATGGTAACTTGGTATTCATATCTAATGTAACTTAAAATAAGTTCAGGCATTAGGCACTTTCGTTGATGGAAATGACTTTTCTGTTGATGAAGTCTCAAAAGACAAAATGGATGTAACAAAATATACTTGGCTTTTTCTACATATCCCTTGACAGCATTATTAATGGTATCAAAAACTTCATAAATTATCCCTTTTTAACCCTATGTAGGTTTCCTATCAGCAAATGCAAAATTGAATGAGAAAATTGCAAAAAAAATCCTGATGTGTGGATATTTTTGGAGTGAATCCAGATAGTTTATATCCCATTTTGAGATTTCTATGCAACTTTTTTGTCACAACACAGATAATTTTTGTGATGTTTTTAGAATTGTGCTCAGTTATGAAATAAATCTGAAAAGTTCTAATCTCAGGAGACCCTAAGGAACAAATTAACTACTGTAAACTGAAAGGATGGTTCTTGCCAAGTAATTCAGACTACAATCCCTAAACTGGTCTCTCATCATATGGTAAATTGAATTAATAGAAAAAGATCAGGCTTTTTTTGACAAAATTTTTCAAAAACTGAGCGCTGAATTTTCCAAAAACTGAGAAAAAGTCGCAAAACCACAATTTACGAAATTTTTAGATATTTTACAGTGGACTTTTTGGGGGTAAAATTGCTGTTTTTAACTATATTTTTCTGAAAAATAGCCAAAAACGCCAATTTTCAACCAATTTTTTTTGAAAAACTCAGCATTTTAGTGAAAACTGAGCTAAAATTTTTGTCAAAACTGAGAATTTTTACCAAAACTGAGCTCCAAACAACGCCAAAACCACGAAATACGAAATTTTTCCGTTTAATTAAGGGAAAAAGTGTCAAAAATAAAGCCTGAATTATAGCTATGAATGCATAAATCAATCCTTCTTTTGTCACTTTTTACTACATAAAAGGACCCATCCTTAGAATGTACCACGGTATTACTATATAGGATTGATGAGTTCAGTGTTTGAAAAATGCAATTGCCTTTCAATTGTCACATCCTCAGTGACTGTAAAGCACATGATTGGAACTACACCCCCTCAATTTTGCTTAACACAATTGTGATAGTTCTTTAGGTTATTTGTAAGGAGAAGTAAGACTAAGAAATCCAATTCAGCATTTTGAAATACATCTACAATAATTTTTTCTTATAAGTATAAGAGAGTCAGACATATGAAATATTTACTGCATAAGGCAAAGCATATTACTACACCGTCCACTTGAAATTGACTAAAGTAAGGGGTGTTTTAAATACCAGAAAAAAATCTAGTGTCTGAAACAGTCCTATTTTTTTTCAAAACTTATCCTGTGTTTCGAGAAAAATATGCAAAAAGAAAGATGGTTCCTATATAAATTTCGCGTTTATCCAATTTCAAATGAAAAGGGTAGTATTCATGAGAAATCTGAGGCTGGACAAAATTTTACTATACTTATAAAAACGAGAAGGAAACTCAATTGCCCTAGATAAGCATCAGTCATTCGACAATATTCATTACCAAAATGATATGTAGGTTTAGATTAGTGAAAACAATATTTGCCTCAGAGGAAAATTTCAGTTAAAAAGATAACAGCAAATATTTTCGAAATTATTCACCAGTGATAGTTTGGTATCTCATTACTATTTTATTTAGTTTCTCTTCATTTTAACCAAATTCTGTAACAAAGGAGTATGTAAAACAAAAATTTGTATTCAATGCTCACTGAAAAAGGGGAAGAAGTTCTGAATATTTCAAATGAATATGTATGATTGTTAAATATGAAAGAAAATTGGATTGCTCTGGGAAAAGCTAAAGGATGTATCAAGGACATTAAGACTACAATTCTCTAAACCTCAATTACATTACATTTCGTAGACTTTAGATCAGTTAATATTTAAGATTTAATACATCATTTTCTTCAATATCATGGACTGAAATAAATCTTCTATTTTGATTTGGGTATGTTGAATTTTTTATTGACATCAAAGAAAAGGAGCCTAACAAATAAAAACATGTGTGCAATTTTGAGAAAACACTCATTAAAGGTTTGTTGCGTAGTAAAAAGCACCTACATTTAGAGATAAAAAAGTATTGACAACTTTTATTAAGTGTATTTTTTAGCTTCATTTACTCACCTATGATAAAATCAAAAAAGGTGTTCTGCTTTCTACCTTCACAGAACAAATTGTAAAAAAAAAGAAAATTCCTTGAGGGAATTTGAATAAGTGTTCTTGAGTGGGAGACCACATTATTCTGGGGAGACTTGTGTGACTGATTTAGAACATCAGTACAATATCAGGAGCGTCATTTTTCCTGACTCGTAACAAATCTACAGAATTTAGGTAAGAACGTCGAATTTCCTATGGTACAAGAAAGAAAATTTGCCCCTCTGTAATATGCTAAAGATTGTGAATGGGGAAAAGGGTCTTTATGATATTAAAGTGAAGAAAAACATTCTTTAACTTTGTACTGCAACTAAATTTTTGTGACTTTTGAAGATATTTTCTCTAGAACTGAGAAATTAATTGACATGTGCAATCCGTAGGTAAAATGCGGGTATCCTAGAATGTAAGATGTGAAAGACAGGAACAAAATACGAGAAGTACTATAAAGATCTGTGTTGTTTCAGCCTATCACATTGTTTTGTGAGTCCATGCAAAACAAATTTAATGATAAATGAACTCTAAGGAGACTTTTCCTCATATCTTCCTTGCCTTCCACTCTCCGAATGCAATGACATTGAGAGCTCCAAAGTCCCTGGATTTTGTTTATCTGGCACAATTTGATGTAGTGGCTATCAAAGCATGATCATCATTTGGGTTTTCTTCATCTTCATCATTCTCCTCTTTTACTTCTTCACTTAGGCCTGGGAAGTGATCTTGCAATATTGCACGCAATATTGCAATGCTTGCAATATTTCATGCAACTTATTGCAAGCTCTGAAATATTTCAGTGCACGCATATATTTTCCCGAATTTTAAAAAGATTTTATGCAACATTTTATTACATACAATGTTTTCAAAATTCGGGAAAATACGTGTGTGCACTGTAATATTGCAGAGCTTGCAATAAATTGCATGAAATATTGCAAACTCTGCAATATTGCATGCAATATTTCAAGATCACTTCCCGGGCCTAAAATACTCGCTGTGATCTGCAATCATAAGCTAGGTATTTGTCCCTCCCCTCAGAATAACTATGTTTTGTTAAACTTGCTCTCTGAGATTATTACTTAGTTTGCTAATAAAATGGTTAGTCTAACCTACGCGGTAACTAATTTTCTTTTGCAAATAATTTTTTGGTTCAATAGGAAATTCATATCTTCCTTCTATTTGCTACTTAGCCACAATGGCCGTTTTTGCCATTGCTAACCATTGCTTTGACTTTTTGGGAGATTTTTTCAAAAATCAGATTTTTTGCCCCAATTCAACTTTTGAAGGTGATTCCAGATCCCCTGAAGATTTTGTTTTAATTTAGTCCACCCCATACTAAGAACACTTCAAATTTTCAGAGATGAATTCTTAGTGTTTTTCTCGGGCCCATGTTTGGAATTATATGATCCTCATATTGAACGCAAAATGCACTTATATTGAGGTAAAAATGATGATAGCTTTTTTATATCCATGTTTAAATGCATGGCTAGACAATATCAGGATTCATATTTTATAGGATGATAAAGCGTGGATTTCGGTTTTAGTGGATAGGAAGGACAATTCCAGCAATTCTGCTTTCTCCTATAATATTCATTTTGGAACCAAATATAAGTCTCAGTTTTATAGTAAATTTTCTCTGTTTTGAAAATATTGCAGGATTGATTTGGCTTTCAATATCTTCATGAAAAATCAGTAGTCTGTTTGCAATGGAAAAGCCCTATTCTTAATCAACTCTTACAGGAATCTTTTGGCATTTGCAAAGAATGATATAATATTCTCTTTCCATTTTACTTTTTCTCTTTAAGAATCCCATGATAGCCATTTTAGTTGCTTATTTGTAATCTCATTTATATTAGCTGTGTACAATATCTCATACAAAAGTGGACAGGATGATATTTGTTCTATGTTGCCCCTCTTTAACCCTTATCGTCATGCGATGGTTTATCTAACCTTACAAGCGCATGATGATCAGGGTTAATATATGTACATTACTCTCTAGACTACACTTAAAGCAGGCTTTTTTTGACAAAATTTTTTGAAAACTGAGCGCCGAATTTTCCAAAAACTGAGAAAAAATCTCAAAACCATGAAAAACGAAATTTTTAAATTTTTCAAGGTCGATTTTTTGGGGTAGAATTACCATTTTAGACCACATTTTTCTTAAAATTTGCCGAAAAATGTCCATTTTCAAGTAAATTTGTTGAAAAACTCAGCATTTTAGTGAAAACTGAGTAAAAATTTCTTCAAAACCGAGAAATTTTATCAAAATTGAGCTTTAAAGAACGCAAAAACAACGATTTACGAAATTTTTCCCTGTTTGATTAAGTGTGAAGAAAAAAGCCTGCAAAGGGCGGTAGAAACTTGTAATTGAAATTTTTTGGAAAATCTGAGAACAGATTTGAATTCTAAAGATAACAATCTATTAGAAAAACTTTTCCAAACTTAATTTTACTTAATTTTTACGATCCCCTGAACCACCCTAATGAAAGGGTATATAAAGGAAGGATTCCAAGAATGAGTCTTAAAATTAAATCAAACTTTTTTTGTTTCTAGAAATAAATTGAGGACCAATTTAATTAACCCTAAAAATAAAAGGAGTATAATCAGTTTATACTACAGGACAGTTTCGTGGGCTAAGTCCGGACAAAGAATTCTTGAACAATTTGAAAACTTGATTTTCTCAGCAATTTCATCTGCGTAAATAATTGACAACTTTCCAACATAAAACTTAATAACTTATATCAAGAAGCGTTTTGTTAAACTTTAATAAGTAAACAGATATTTTCTTTTCTTTCTCAAACAAATTCCGATGTTTTCATTTCTAGCAGTCAAAATTTATTTTTCCTTTTTTTTCGGTCCCATTCTTTATTTTGTTTTTCAACACATGTTCTATTTTCCCAGAAAAATATTTACTGTTTTGATGTCAAAGGCGGTGGTTAGTTACACATGCGAGAGGAGGCATGAGGCAGGGAGTCTTAAATAACATTTTTTGGCCAAGTCCATATCACCTTTTACCATCTTTCAAAAAAGGACCCAATTCCTTAAATGAGCATTTTTCCAGTCTCATCCTGCTCTCAGTAATTTTGGCCTTTTCTTCTTCTTCCAATAATGTCCTACAATTGAGAATAAAAGGCCGTCTGTTGCAGCCTTTATTTACTTCGGGCCTGCTTTTTCTCTAAATTTCCCGGCGAGCCTTAAATTGGTATACCATTACTTTATCCGATAGATGAAAAAAGAATATAAAGGCCGATACTTTAGTTTTTCTGAAAGCTTATTCAGAAGACAATCCTTATAGATTATGAAGAAAAAGTCCGGGAAAATTGATAAAAAATGAAGTAAAAGAAAGTGATTTCTGGGAAAATGAAGAAAATTAAATGTTTCAGAAAATGACTTGCATTAAATCTGATCGAAGTGTCTTCACAAAAAGAAATTTGTAGAAGGGAAAAATTCCATTCTTGGAAGGAAAACAAGATTTTTGACCATTATACAAAAGAATTGTTTCATTGGTGAGAGAAAGGATATCTGACAAATTAGACTAAGATGAAACGTTTATTAATATGAATATTGACTTTCACCTGTGCTTTGTAAGATGCATACATTTATAGAATTAAACTACCAATGGAAATCCAATCAACAGTTAATTTTTGATGCAGAAATAATTTTCTTTAATTTTTGGTAGATTTTTCTTCACTTAATGTGTCTCTTTCACAAAGACCTACCCAAAAATTTAGAGGCAAGATTATGCTAATGTTTTAAATATTTTTTGGCTAGAATTAGGTATATTCATAAAGTCGTTACATGGGTCTTGCATAGCATAAATTAAGAGACATTTGGACATTTGCAAAAACTTAAGCCTTCTAGGTGTTCTAGCCAAAAACTTTTTTATGTAGTGTAAAAACCACGTTGTCTACGTGGTAGAATTCAAAATGACACTTCTAAAATACAAACTAATTCAAGGGCAATATTATTAAAGGTATGTTTATAATGTTTCGTGGATAAATTGCTCAAAGTTTAAAAACAATTAATACATAATAATACCTTTGAAATCATATTATTCAGAAATTATTATTGAGATCTTTCAGTTGCTTCCTCATTTAAGCAAACTTTAAGGTCCATGAACACCTAGACTACTGAAAATTTTGGGAAAATTTTAAAAGAAATCTTCCTTTTGGTCTAAAGTCTGTTGATTTTGCCTGTGCAGGGTGTCAAAATGTGAAATTTTCAATTTAGTGAATAGGTCTACTAAAAGAGGTAAAATTTTAGGGTAAAAAAAGATTCATCATTTTTATCAATATGATTCTAAATGAATAAAAAATGTTCATGCAATTTAGGTTTCCAAAATTTTGCTATAAGAATGCTTCATGGATGCAACCATTTTGGAAAACGTTTTCCTTGGATGCCTATAAAATACGTACTTCCTCCATCCCAAAATAGAATGTGAATTTTTGTGCTTTGTGCAGTTTCGCGGAAAATCTTATTTCAATGATTTCTGTTATCATAAAGTAAACTTTTCCGCGAAATTGCATACAGCACAAGATAATCAAAATCTATTTTGGGATGGAGGAAGTATTCTTTTAATGATTATTTATAGTGAAATGAGTGTAATCGAGAGAATCAAATTCTAAGAATGTATGTATTGTATACATATCATGAAAAGTTGACGAAAGTCTATGAAAGTAAAATAGTTCTGAAGGTGTATTAATGTTTAAAGATTTTCGGTTTTGATCCTGATATTTTATATGAGCATTTTTGAGTTTCTGGACTCACAAATAAATATGTACAAATATATGTACAGTTGGTTTCCAGGATTATGAAAAACTGCATACAGTAATGAGTGTTGACTGATGATTGATGAATGACAATTGATGACGGATGACTGATGACAATGTAAACTGGTGTACATTTGACGCTATAGCCTCGTAATTTTGAATTCATTAACTCAAAAACCACAATTAGTTAACCATAAGGACCAGACCACTCTTAATTCTACTTTTGCTCTGCTTGAAAGATGTTTGAAAATGGGTCGGTGACATTGATTCATTCAACTAATTGGATGTTTTTCAACAAAATAAATATGTTTCAATGAAATAACCAATTTGATAAGCTTGGACCAATTTTCAACACCAACAAAACCTTAGTTGAACCATCATGTGCAGCAGCGAATTTTGGTTTTGGAGTACCATCTTTGGTGTCATCTGCCATTTTGCAACAACCATTGGTAAGACAATAAATACAACTGCTTTTACATTTAAAAACACTTATGCAAATTTCCTGTAGATAACATATTGTTGAACCAATTAATTTACTTTAAAAATCTTTGTAGAATTACCAAAGTCAGGTTTTTTTGACGGATTTACGGTTAATAAAAGACCGTAAAATTTCGTATCTTTGAGTTTTTGCGTTTTTTGAGGCGAGTTTTTGAAAAATTTTGCTGAGTTTTTCAAAAATTTGGCCTGAGTTTCTAAAATTTTCTGAGTTTTCAGATATTACTCAAGAGTGTTTCTATTGAAGATACATTATTTTGTAGATGAAATCAACGTTTTGGCACAAATATTGGATAAAAACACCAACTTTTCTTCAAAAACAGCATAAAACACACACTTTTTAAGCCAAATTCTCAATTAGGATAAATTTTACGAAAATGGCAACTTCGTGAAATTTCGTATTTCTGAGTTTTTCAATTTTTGGACCTGAGTTTCTCGAAAATTTAGCGCTGAGTTTCTCGTAAATTTTGTCAAAAAAGGCCTGGATTTAGAAATTGTGTAGAAATTAAATGCAAATGCCTATCCTTTTGAACTTATTGGTAGAAAATACTCTATGAAATTTACAGCAAATATTTCATCATGATGCAACTTTTTCTGCAATTTCCATTTCAATTATTTTTTTAAATGTGCACTACTCCGTCCCGTTGAAATTGGCCAAACGGAGTTAAATTTGAGTGTCCCATTGAAATTGGCTAAACACAGGAGATAAATCTGAGTGTCCCATTTTAATGGGCCAAACAGAGAAATCAGCTACTGTTTAGCCACTTTAAACGGGACACTAAAATGTATCTGATTTGACACAGGAGAAAAGTAAGTGTGTCCCATTAGACTTGGATACATGGAGGTGTCTTCTACTATTTATTCAAATCTAATGGGAGACTCAGACGTTTCTTCTCTTGCTCAGCACTGTGTCAATTTAGATAAATTTCTGTGTTCCATTTAAATTGGCTAAACAGCTGCTGATTATTAGTTTGGCCAATTCAAATGGGGCACTCAGATTTATCTCTTCTGTTTGGCCAATTTCAATGGTACATTTGGATTTATCTCTGTTTGGCCAATTTCAACGAGACAGAGTAGTAATTTCCATTTTTCAAGTGTAGTGTAATTAGCGAATATCACTTGATTATACTCCTTAGCACCTTTTAGAGATTACACAAATGTTATTTTAGATATCCAATATCTTCTATAACTTCAGACCACATCTTTTTCAGAAAATGGCTTGGTCTATCACAAGAACGGAGAATTAATTGAAAAGAACAGCATTTTGAAGCACATGGGAGAAGAGAAATTGCAGAAAGTGATAAATTTCAGTCTGGCACACATGTCTACTTTGGAGTTACCCGCAAAAAGAGGAAATTTTATTGAATTTCGAAGCGGATTGATTAATTTGTGTCCCGTTGGAAGAAGCTGTTCTCAAGAAGAACGCGATGAATTTGCTAGGTTGTGTTTCAGTCTGAACACTTTTCTCAACTTTTCAAAAGAAACATCAGTATGAAACGGAATTTTCAAACAACTTTTACCAATTTTAGTAGGGTGTACCAAAATATCTCGATATTTTAAGGTACCAGGCTCATTCAACAGATTTTGAAATCCTAATTCCAAAAATATCCTTCATTAGAAAAAATTGCATTTTGAGCCGTCCTGCCAGCACTTTCATTTTCTCATTAATCCTGGAATTTCATCACATTGCACAATAATGTTTACAGCACATGTATGAACTAAAAATATGATTTTCTATCATTAGCCATTGAAATATTTGGGATGCAAACCAGATTTCACAAAAATTCCTCTGTTTCAAAATTGTGAAAATTTGAAATGCCGGTAGGATGGCTGAAATTGCAAAAATTTTCCAAAACAAGGACATTTTTGGAATTAGAAGGTCAAAGTCTATTAAATAAGCCTGGTACCACATGAGTTTGAGATTTTTTTGGTACACCCTAATTTTGTGAGGAAAATTTGCTAAGCTCTCAAAAAAGATGATGGCTTATTTT
>JAOWAT010098113.1:0-10618 GCA_028571025.1 Longipedia americana
AGAAGAAGAAGAAGAAGAAGAAGAAGAAGAAGAAGAAGAAGAAGAAGAAGAACAACAACAACAACAACAACAACAACTACAACAGCAACAACAACAGCGGCAGCAATAACAAAGAAAATTAAATCTGACTTTCAGAAATTTGTGAAGATGATTTATGTTTAACCACTCATTCAAGATCCTCATCTGGAGTGATCCATAAAGGAAATGGTCCGGCCTTTCTCAGGGATATTGAACTTCGGTACAAGAAAGAACTCATCCGAATATGTTCAGAAGTAAGAACTGGCAGATTCGAAAAGGACAACCAGATTCTGGAGTTGCATAGGGATGTCTTCAGTGATTTGGCTCAACAGTTGAAGACTTATGGGCCGCTGATGAAGAAAATTCAAGAACAATATGAGTTGTTCATTAAAGAACAGAAAAGAGATATTGAGTATCTGCAAAGAAGATATGAAAGGTGTGTAAAAATGAATAGACAAAGACCTACTTCCTCTGTCTAAAAATTAATTAGTTGATGGAATAAAAACCGAATATACCTAATATATTTTGAGACAGAGGAAGTGTCGCACAATAAGAAATATAATAAGACAAGAATGATTTTAATTTTCATCTTTTATTTCAATATAGAACTGCATTTTTATATTATTTTTTAGGTTTACGAAAGATTTTACACAAAATACCATATCTATCTACACTATATACACAATTTTATAAACCAGTATCATCTTTTGTATTCTGATGAATTACCTTAAGAAATCATAACTGTTTTTATTTCTGAGTCATCCAATTGTGACCCCTTTCCAAGAAATAGTGGGATTACTTTTATCAAGACGTGAAATAAATGTCTTTCTTTTTTTCATAATCCAATATTTTTACAAGAAATGCAGTACCTTAAGGATATGAGGTGCCCCAACGGACTCTTGAAATTAAAAAAATTTTGCGCAATTTTGAGAAAACACCAATTTAATTTTTCCGTTATGTAGTAACTTCATTGAAAATGCTGTATTGAACCTCAATTTCCGCATAGAGGAAAAGAAATAATTGAGTAATTCTTTTTGAACAAGGAAGATAAGTTTTAACTAAAGTTGAAAATTGGGGGACCCCAAAATCACAAAATTCCTCATAATTTCAAAAGTCCGATGGGGTACCTCATATGACCATTAAAAGTTGTCAAATAAAATTAAGTCTCAGGTTGACCAAAATTTTGAATTTTTTTTAACTTCAGAACCTGAAGGGTCATGTTTGAACATCTAGAACACTACACAAATATTTTCCAGATTTCGGGTTCAAAAAGTAATTATTTTTTTCAGGATGGAGACAATAACCAAGTTGAATCTGAGACTTAACTGATGTTCCCTGTAAAACTGAATAAAATTGGGGGCGTTATAAAAAACAGTAAGACAAAAATACAGCTAAAAAGGATTAGATGGGTTGCTTCACCCCATTCAGTAACAGTTTCATGGTATAACAAACCTGCATGAAGCTGGATGGAGCAATCCATCCAATCTTTTTTCAATATTTTTGTCTGGCTGTTTTTAAGTAACACCCCAATTTTGCCCAGTTTTTCATGGTCTATCAGTTAAGTTTTATTTGACAAATTTCAGTAACCCTTCCTGAGCAGGGAATAAAAAAGTCTATCGGTGCTCCATGGTAACCTTATATTGGGAGATCATAATACCTAAGTGGACCAAAAATAGAATATAGAGTACGGTATAACCACCTAAATCAGATCTACCAGGAGTAAAACAAACTTTCAAAATACTTAAAATTTACCCTCATTTGATTTTAACTTTGGTCCAATTTACCGAAGGTAGGTCTGATTTTGGTGGACTTATCATGGTGTGTTTTCTTTTTATACACTGTTAACGAGAACTGTACCAGGAAAAGATAAACTGTCTCCACTCATCAATTTTTTTGTTAGAGTACGTTTCCATGAGCAGGGCCACCCAGGAAGAACTAATCGATAATAAATCATTCATTTCATTAAAAGATGAAACTTATGATCGATTAGTTCTTTTAGGCGGCCCAACTCATGGAAACGAACTCTACACACTAAAAGGCAAACTCAGAGCAGATCGAATTTATTAAGGAGGAGGCAGTTTACATTTTTCAGGTGTTCTCGCGAACTGTGCTAGAGATCCACAACCAATACAGTGGTGTCACGAATTAACGACATTTTCCTTGATTCCCAAACGTGTCATTAAATGGTACTTAATTACAATTCCTTTTTCCAGCACCCAAGCAGAATTGGACGAATTGAACTCAAGTTTACTCGATCAGATTGAGGAACCAACTTCCTCTGATCCAAAATCTGGTGGGGACGGAGGAGGTAACAAGATCCTTCAACAGTTGCGTCAAAAGACCAGATTAATCCATGCCCAATCGCAAGTGGAGAGATTGAACAAAGAAAGGAAAGAGCTCCTTGAGAAAGTTGCTAAAGCTGAGAAAAGAGAAAAAGAAGAGCATGAAAAGTTTTTGGCTGAACAAGCAGCTAAGAATTTGATGTTTACAGGTGATTACTACTCCATCCTCTTGAAACTGGCTCAACAGAAAAACCACAAAATTTACCTGTATTCATCCTAAATTTTGTTTTAAAAACTAAAAACCCTCTAGTTTTTAAAACTCTTCCAACCTTTTTCAGAACCTTTCCTGAACTTAGGGAAGAAAGATGGTTTTGTAGATTTTTGTGTTCACTTAATTTCAAGTGGACGGAGTAGTAATATTATACAAGGGTCTTTTGATTATACGACACATTTGGAAGGCATTGAAAATGTCATTAAATCGCGAGATGTGGTACAATCGAGTGTTGTCAAATCGAAAGACCCCTGTGCTCACAACTGTTGAAAATGGCAAAATAATGTGAAATATCTCAATGCATTAGAATTTATGCACTTCTACACATTTCAGTGAAAATTTTCATAAAACTGTGCAAAAAGTTAAAGATTTCAATGAGACAGTGATATTAAAACCACCCAGAGAAGTTCTACCTCTTCCCCCCCCCCAAAAAAAAACTTTCATTCATTTGGTCAAAGAAACGTTGTAAAGGAGAACATGTAGCTAATAAAGGTTATGGTAAACCTTATAACCACCAAAACTTCTCTTTTACAGAATATGACGAACTTCAGAAGCAGTATGACGAAATTAAAGAAACCCATAAGCAGAAAGAAGACCCAGAAATATTACGAATGGCGCTTACACAGTCCAGGAAAGATCTCAGCACTGTGCAAAACAAGTTGAATGAATACAAATTGGAATACAAGGATTTGATCCCACAATCCAACTATGATTTGCTGGAGATGCGTTACAACAGGCTGGCTTTCACGAATTTTTGGAAAATCAAAACCAGAAACACTTCCTGCTTTCTGGTTGTTTTGGAAATTTTGATTTGTTTTCCAATATCCTGGTCATTTTTAACCCATTCTACTTTGTCCATTTAAAACTGGCTCATCAATAAATTAATAACTATTTTTGGTTGAACAATTTCAACTGGACAGAGTATATTTTTCATAAATTTTAAACTGTCAATTTTGCTTTTAATTTTTTTGCATTTACGATTAATCAAAAATTGGCATGAACCTTTCAAAAAGTTCGTGAAAAATAGCCTGGTTGTCCCAGACTGAAGAAAGATTTCCAAAATTTAACCGACAGAAATGACAAAACTGAACGCGTTAACACAAAACTTAAACTCAAAATTGAGGAATTCAATGAGAAAATGAAACTATCTCAAATGAACGCCAAAGAGCAAATGAGCAAGCAGAGGCAAGAACACGAAGAGAAACTGTTGAGAGATGGGATTAAAAGGTGGAGAAAAGCGGTAGAAAGCAAACCCCAGGATGTGGCTATTCAGTGCTATGTGATGCATGAAACGAGACTCTTAAATTAAAATATTTAGGCCCGGGAAGTGATCTAGCAATATTTCTGACAACAAAAAATATCGCTGCTGCGATATTTACCAATTTTACATTTTTTTTAATCTCTGAAAATAAAGCAAATTCACACAAAGATTTTGCCATTTTCAAAAGATTTGTTGAAAATTACAGAAATGAAAAATGTTGCAGATATTATTGCCGACAATTTTTCTACATCAATTCCCGTGCTTTAGCAAGTGCCCTACTTTTTTGGTGGAGGCTAAGTATTTACTAGTACACAAGAACATTCATAAAATGATAATTAAGCCCCAAGACATAAAGAATTATGCATGTTGTTCATTGTCATAAATATAATTTTATTGTTTTATTTCGTACCCAAAATATAAATTCTACACTTATCTAGTACGAAATGATGCATTATTTGTTTTTCCTCAACGTAAGATTTATCAAAAATGAAAGATTTAAATGAAGATCTTTTATCTTCATTCATTATAAATCATCACTGTGACGTTTTGATCAGTCAAAATCAATACGGTATTTTCAATCTGTAAGTATCTTGTCGGGTTCTTCACATAAATACATTAATGTCTTTAATTTTAATTACTCCACACTGATGTTTGAATTTTACTTCTTCTGAATCTAACAATTAATCAACATTTAATACACTACGAGAGATAGGTAGAGAGAACGGATTTTTTTCACCAAAAGAAAACTACTTTAAATCTGCTAATTACATAATGGAACATAGACCCGATAATTCACTATCTTTATTCTGCATGGGCATAATGGCTAGTTTCTTATCTTTTAATTTTGGTTTTAAGTCCGCATGCTCAGGTTTGGCAGGTTGCACAATGGCATCTGGATCTAATTCCGACTCTTCGCTTTCGGATTGAGTCGATAGCACACTTTCCCGCCTTTCAATGCCTTCTGGTTTAGCCACCTTGCTCAGAATATTAAACGTAATTGATTTAGGCCCTTGAATTATTGCAGGAGACTTTTCGATATTGCCATCAAGCGGAGCAGCAACAGCAACTTCCTCTGTTGCCTCACTTCCGCTTCCGGGCTCCTCTTTTACTTCCTCTGCCTCCTTTTTCACTTCCGCTTGTTGATCATCATCAGTCACTTCCTGTTTCACCTCCACATTATTCTCCTGTTTAACATCGACATTCTCCTTATTATCCTCCTCCTCTTTCTTCTCCACAGCACCTTCTTCAGATGTTTCCTTTCTAAATCCAGCATCCTCCTCCATATGCTCCTCCTTCACCTTCACTTCCTCTGATGTATCCATCGGAGTTTCTTTATCTTTCTCCTCTTTTACTTCTTCGCCCTCTTCTTTCGGTTCTTCCTTGATCTCCATTTTCTCAACAGACTCCTCCAGCTTGGGTTCCTTCTTTTGCTCTTCTCCTTCCATGCTTTCATCAATATTGTTTGCGGATGTCTCTGCTTCCTCTTCCTCTGCGTTTAAAGTCGAATCGTCCAAACCTGAAATAATACAAACAAAATCTTAAGTCATTTTCAAACAAATTAATCTCCCAGGAAATTGATACTGATATGAATTTGAGACTTCTTTCAATTTGCTTTATTGAAATAGTAAAATCCAAGCCAAATTTTATCGGTTTTTTATCTTTAGTGTGAGCCAACAATATTTCTTAAAGAGAGTGATGTCAAAAATGTTGACTTTCAAAAGAATAACAAGGGAAAACCTTTCACTATGGGTTTATCGAAAAAAAAATATTACATCGGTCTCAAAATACATTTGTGAGAAGTTTCACTTCGGGGGAAAATAGATAATAGAATATGTAGATTGTGGTATTCATTTTTTCAATGCACATGGTACTTTCTTTTTTAAATAGCCCTTCAATGTCGTACCTGAAGTGTCTTTCCTCTTCAAAAAGTCCTGATGACATTGCGGGTGGAATATCCTCTCCTCCACCTTGACCGCATTCCTGAGATGCCATTTCCCGTCATTGTCCTCTTCCTGTTTGTAGAACTGCTCGAATTCCTCCTTGCACACGGGACAGGTGTTCTCCTCAAGGGTCTTCCCGATTGGCACCGTCGGGATTTCTTTCTCCTCTTCCGGTGTCTCGTCGTCACCAAAGTTATCTGAAAAAGTGGAACAAGGAAATTAGAATGAAAAGTACCGTGATAAAAGAATTGGTTTGTTGTTAAAATTTGGAAAAGTTTTGAAAAGAGGAAACTTTCGAAATAATTCAACTTTACTGTAAATTTTCAAAAGTTTTGAAAAGTTGCAAAGTTATTTAAAACAAGCCCACAATGGCTGCACTCGCGGTTGCGGAGCCCAGTTTTGACAAATGACCAAAGCCTGAAAGCCAAACAAACAAAAAGAGTGTCTGTAGACACACGGTACTCCATAACCGCTCATAAAAATCCAAAGTTAATGTAAAATTGGCGAAGAGATACAAAATTATTGAAAAATTGCAATTTTTTAATGTGTTCATAGTTTTCAAATATATTGCAAAATGTTAGAAAAAATAATTGTTTAAAAAATTACATAACTTTTAAAATTGCAAAACTCACCCTTATCATCCTCATCGATTTCATCTGATATGATCCAATCCCTCCTCTCAAAGTACCACTTCCTGCTTTGTGCCCTCCTGGCATTCTCTTTCTCCCTTCGCTTAATGCGGAAATGCCAATCCAGGTGCTGAGAATAGGAGACCATTTCCGAGGCGGCGAATCGTAAACCGCAGTTCTTGCATTGGAGCGCCGAGGCGTCGTACAGCATGTTGATCTTAGTCTGCTGCCGGCTGGAAGAGATGAAATGGGGATTTAAATAAGAGTTGGAATTACCTGGGCAGGTTTTACAAAGATGAATCGTCTGTAAATGTTATTTTATATGAGGGAGAAAGAAAAAGTCTGTACACACAGCTTGATTTAGCTTGTTTTGGAAATGGGTTGCCCTAATGGACTTTTACAATTACGGCCAAAATTGGGACCTTTACTAAAACTCAATTTCCGCATAGAGGGTTTATGCTATGATGTTTTAGAATGATGCAAAATTATTTAGATAATTGATTTTTCCAAATGATAGATGGTGGACACAATACCGATTTTTCAATTTTTTTGCACAGTAACAACACTATTTAGACTAAATTATAAAGAAAAATTTCAAAAAATAATTGCAATAGTCCACTGAGACACCTCAAATTTGTATTCTCCTAAAATTTCGTATCTGAACTTTACGTGTTTTATAAAAGAGCTTTCATAAAGTTAAAAACATCTCAAATTTTACATCAATTTTTAAAGACTTTTTTGTTTCATCAAATTGTAAATAAAACTTCCACTTACGTTTTGAGAGTGCTGTGATGCGACTTCAATACAATGGGTTTATCCTCTGGAGGTTTCTCTACTTTCTTCTCCGCTGCCTCTTTGTCTTTCTTGGCCTTAGCCTCATTGGCTTTCGCATCATTCTTAGCATCTTTATTGGCATCCAATCCAGGAATTCCAGAGCCAGGGGCTTCTTGGGATGATGGAGCTGAAGAAGGAATCAGACCAGCACCTAGAAGAAACGGAATAGTATTAATTAAATTGAATTGTTTTGTTTCAAATTCAGCATGGTCGAATTTTCAATCTACTTTTTTTGCCAATTTTTTTTTAAGTGAGCCTCAAAATCGGTGAAAAACCTCAATATTTTCCCAAAATTTCCTTAAAACCTCAAAATTTGGTTTGAAAAACTCTGGTGCTAATACTGCTAATGTAGTAAAATTTTCAGAAATTGATCAAAAATTTTCGAAAAACTCCGCTCCAAAAATTCAAAATCTCAAAGGTTTATAAAATGCACATTTTATTCTGTAAGTCAGAAAAAAGGTCGTATCCATACCTAAGAGTTGAGACCACAGATTATGCACATCGACTTGAGGCGCCTGAGGTGCGATTTTTGGGGTTTGTTGCTCCCCAGAGCCATTGTCGGAGGTGTACTTGGCTGCTGATGCGGCTCCACTTCCTGCTCCAGGTAGGTCAGGCGATGGAGGCGCGCTGGAGGTAGTACTGCTGGGCGCGGGAGGGAATAGAGTCAGGAGTTTGTCGAAGGCGCTGTTGCTGTTTTCGTTCTCTGGGTTCTCGGGGCCACGAGGTGATCTGGGAGATTTGGGAGCTGTGTGGGGGGAGCCTGGGGCATTCAATTGGTCACCTGAAAGAGAAAAAGAAATAACAAGGTTAAGGCAAAGTCTTAAGTTGGAATGGATAACATGGTATATTTACATAAAGAATGCATCTGAAGTAAAGCTTTGTCCAATTATTTGCATTTCATACATAAATTAAAGTTAATCAGAAGTGATTGTACTTTTTTTGAAGCTTCTTAATTATATTGACATTTTATTTCAAAAAATTGAGAAAGTGTCATTTGCCAAAATACAAAAAATTAGAAATTTGAAAGCGAAAAATATCTTAAAGGAAAACCATACCTTACTGCAGGATAATTTTAACCTAAAACTGAGTTAAAAACATAAATTGTAGTCTCCAAAGAAAAGATGTCACAAATTTTCTAAATTTTTGTACTCTCCAAATGATTGAAAATGTGCATGTTCCAAAGACCTCCAAAAGTGAAACTTTGAAATTCTTTGGAGCAAACACAAATTGAAATATGAACCTACCTTTTTGAGTCGGTTTAGGACCTGGACTTGATTCTTTTTGCCCTGCAGCTAAGGACATATTCCATAGCCTAATCTGTCCGGGCTTAACCCATTTGGGAAGAGTCGTCAGTCGGAGATAGTGATTAGTCCCGTCTACAGAGACTACCATGGCATTGCCGACAAAATCCGTTTTAAACGGATGCCCATTGATAAGCACTGTTTTGAGGCTCTCTACAAAGCGTAAAATGTGAGGCTTGCCGGAAATGTCGACTTTTTGGGGCTTGGAATCCAAGTAAATTGGAAACCAATTATGAGGATCACCGTCAATAATAAGTCTAACCCTACCCGCGCACAAGTCATGTCTATCCTCTTCCCCTATCTTTACCCTCGGGGGAGGCCCTTCTAAAAGAAATGTATGAAAACTTTGCCCAATTCTGATCCTAATACTTGTCCCAAAACAACATTCGTACCACTGCCCATTAACCCACAATTCACGTGTCGGTGCACCTAACTTTATTTTATGCGTAACCCCATCAAGAACAAAATCAGTGTAATGTTTAACATCGAGTTCTAGATTCAAAAATATTTTTTCATCGATAATGACTCTTCTGGGCTTATCGTCTTTTCTGAAGGATATTTCACAAATCTTCTCATCACTCAGCACGATAGTTGCCGTTTCCTCATAGAAGCGAATGTCTCTCGGCAAATCATCGATATTGATCATCTTTACTGGATCATGTTCGATTATTTCCATGTCTTCAGGGCTTGCTGCAGGTAAATCGCGGTTTCTCCTCTTAGGTGGTTCATTATTCATAGGAATGTTTGGTCCACCTTGCCCACCTGTCACCGTCTGGTCCTCAATTTTACCAGCAGCCATATTGTTAACAGGCATACTATCTGTACCAGTTGGACCCATACCTGGCATCCATGGTCCCCCTGGGGCGGCCCCAGCAGCACCAGAGCGATTTTCTTTATTTTCCAATTGATTCTGTCTTTGCTCCGCTTGCATGCAGGACATTTTCTCCTTCAATTCGATCACACCTCTAATGACATCAGAGTACTGAGCTTGAGACATTCTCCCGGCTTGCAGACTTTCTTTGGCTTGTCTCAGGATTTGAGGTATAACATGATTCTTCACCACTTCAGGATCTTGATTGTGTTTGAAATCGAATCCAAGGAGAGGAGGTCTTGGCCCACCTGGGAGAGGTCCATTCGGTCCCAAAGGTCCTCTTGGACCAGTGTTCATCATTGGGGGCATATCCAATAGGCTGGGTATTTGACCCGGTGGGCCACTACCAGGAGGTCCATGCATGAACGGAGGTCTCATTCCCTGTGGTGGGAAACCTCCTCTTCCACCTCTAAACGGTCCAAAGAATCCACCACGCATACCCCCTCTACCGCTCCTGAAGTCATTTCCAATGTTGAATCTATCTCTTGGACCGACGCTGTCAGGTTTCATTGGAGTTCGGTACTCATCCGGATTGGTGGCCTTCAGCCTGGCCCAACCGGCAGATGGACTCTGGACTTCGGCAGCGGCTGGTGGCTGCTGTTGTTGTTGCTGGTCATCACCAAAAAGTCTGAAATGAGATGAGAGAATTAATCAAATGACACAGTTATTAAAATTGAAGAAAGTTACGTATGACATTAAAGAAACCCAATGTAGACTAGTTGGTTGGAAACTGATTTTCATGACATAAGTCAGCTGGTTCTCTTATTCAAAGAAAACTAAAGTTGACTGTCTATTCATGGACTTCAAGTTCAAGGTATAGACAAGTGCTATTTATGAAGTGAAATTTGCTTTATAAATGGCCCTCATCTATATGTCAAATTTTAAAGATAAGTTTTTTCAAACCTTAACTGTTATTATCTGTATGGATGTACCATTTTGAGTAATTGAAAAAATTTTAAAACACAAATGTCTCAAAAATGATTGACTCACTTAAAAAACCCTCTCGGACCCTACCTAGAAGATGAAAAGTTCTAGGTAGGGTCAAAGAGGTTTTTTTTCAGATAAATCAATTATTTTTCAAAAATTTCAAAATTTTTTTCAAATACACTTTTTTATAAGCATAAAGTGCATATAAGCCTCAGATTTCCAGAAAAATAAGCATATCCTAAGCATAATGCTGAGGCTCAGTTTGAAAATTTTTGCTACTTTCA
>JAOWAT010098223.1:0-10618 GCA_028571025.1 Longipedia americana
CAATTTTAGTAAAGTATAACTAACTCAAAATTAAATGAGACAAGTCAGAATTGATACGTATGTACTATACAAATATCCAGTAAAGCATTACAATTATCATATCAAATACGGTCAATTTTTATGCTTACCCCTTTCAAAAAAGAGCAAACAAATAATTCTTTCAATTTGTACTTTATGTCTTTAGTTAAAACAAATGAGGGTTGGTTAGATAGTTGTTTGTCAATTAACCCTATTTAACCTTTTTTTGTACATCTACCATTGTTGCAGATTGATAAGGGTTGATTGTTGAGGTTCACTAAATCATGTTGAGTATGTTATGTTTCAGATGCAATTGCACAAAATGTGCTCGCACTTGATTGAAAAAGACTTTGAGAACTTTTTTACAAGCCAAGCAAGTAAACTTTCCCGGATTGTGCCTGATAACGTTTAGATTGATATATTCATCGAGCCTTTTGAGCAAGTGGGGATCAGATGCCTTGATATGGCCCAAGAGATGTATGATCATCTGCTGTTGCTTGGTAATGATATGAGTGCACATGATGCACTGCCAACTGCCGTCGGATAATGTGCAGACCATCGACTTCAACGAGTTTTCAATGTCGTAGATTAGGTTCTGAAGGGCATCTGGAAAGGGCTCACCTTGAAAAAGATGGAAACAGAGAGAGACATTGAGAGAAAGAAGATTATCACTGAATTGATTGATGAATTCAAATGTAAAATCTCCAGACTTTCAGCAAGGACTGCTTTCTATGGAAATTTATTATTAAATAATTTTTACACTCATGAAAGTCTTTGGAGATTACATGTATTCTAAAATTCAAGCACAAAACTGCAGAAATTCCATCATCTTGAAATCATGGAATTAAAAAATCCTGAATGAAAAAATCAAAATCCACTGCGATGCTGAACTTGCCTCCAGTTTCATTTAGCATTGCATTAGATTAGATATTCTTAATTCAAGATATCCCTATTCCATGATTGAACAGTTGGTAGTCAATAAAAATGAAGGGAGGTGATCTAATTTTATGAGAATAGGCAGCAAGCACTTCAAGCTTTCTCACCTTATATTGTTGAATTCTAATAGAAATTATAGTCACTTTCAGTATTTGACCTCAGATGCATTTGCACAAAATGCACACGCAACTGATAGTAATACATTTTCATCACTTTTTTGCACAGCAGACAACTGAAGGCCATATTGGCATGCTTTGTCGTGTTCTGATTGACAAAATCATCCAGATAGCTCATTATATCTGGATTTGTCTCTTTCAAATGACCCAGCATATGCGAGAGCATGGTTTGTTGCTTTGTAGCCGCGTAGGTGCAAATGAGACATTGGACTTTGCCTTCGGAATTTCGACCGACTTTGGAATTCATGAAGGATTCAAATTGGGTCTTTAGGTATTGAAGAGCTTCTGCACTGCTGCTAGTTTGCTGATCAAGAGCATATTCGTTGTAATCATCATGGTACACACCTTAAAGTGAAAAGGAGAAGAGAGTACCAATTAGCCCCTTCAGAATGTTGGATCATGCAAGTCATACTCTTCTACACAGAAGAAATATATCAGAACCAGTCAAAATTCTCTTTTTCATAAGCATCTTAGCCTATTAATTTTCAAATTTTATGTAGGAACAATAAGTATCCTATTTAATAAAAATGCTAGCCTAGAAAAATTTTTGCTGATGCATATAAAAAGATTTGAGTGTAGTTTATCAATATGAAACTATTAATCTCAGCAGATCAATTTCAACAGTCTAAGAATTCAATTTTTAACGTATTGAAAGAAGGCATGCTAATTTTGGATAAAATAAATATGCTAATTGTTTTACATTTAGGTTTTTATTCTCACACGAATATTTACATGTAATTAACTTATTTACATTTTCTATTGAAATAATAATGATATATATTCAATCAGATTAGTATGAATCATATGGTTCATATGGTTCATATGGTTCATTTTCAGTGTTTGCTTTCAGATGCATTTGAACAAAATGCACCCTTAATTGGTAGTAGTACATAGACATGACCTTTTTGCAAATTAAACAACTGTAAGCCATGGAGCTATGCTTGGTTGTGTTTTGTGTGACAAAATCATCCAAGTAATTCAATAGACCTGAATTGTTGTCTTTTAAGTGGTTGATCATATGTGAGATCATGGCATTTTTGTTTTTGCACCTGTGAGTGCAGATAAGACATTGTTTTAAACCATTTGGAGCAAGACCGACTTTGGCAGTCATGTAATTCTCAAACTCTGACTTTAGTGCTTGCAAATCAGCTGCTTGTGGAGCTCCATATTGCGGGGGATCATCTGGATTTAATTGATACTCTTGGTGATGATCATGGCCATAGGGATGATATGCACCTTGAAGTAAAGAGAAAGAAACAAATGAAAGTAATATTTCTTAGAATCTTGACCTAGAGGTGATGTTTCAATTTTTGAGGCGAGAAAAATACTGTGGACTCTGTCTCAAAATAGATTAGGCGAATGATGTTACGTGTTGTAGTTTTGCGGAAAAATCTACAATTAATTACAAATTATTGAATTAATTTTTTCCGCAAAACTATGATATGTCAATTCATTCACCTAATCCATTTTGAGACAGAGGTAGTAATACAATTTCTTGAAGTTGAAAGTAAAATAGGAGTCGCAAGGATTATCACAATAATTCTATTGCTGTAATAATTAATTTTATGTTTATAACGTCACTCACATTAGTTTTTCAAAAAGAGTAAATTTTCTTAAACAATGGAGAAGGAATGTCAACTGATAATTTAAAAAAAATCTTGGAGCTCCACTATCTTGTTTTAGCTTTTCTTTATACTTTGTAAGTTTCAAAAATATGTATTCTCCAAAAACTTTGAGGAGAGTTAAAAAACCAACCCTGAAAGTCTTCGGAGCATGCAGAACTTGAGTGAAAGAAAAATTAAGAAACATTTTGGTCGCACTCGGTAATGCTTGTCCTTTATTTGAATATACACATGAATTTTGGTAATCTACATTTTCGCGATAATTTGCATTTGCGTGAATATATGGTAATCCAATCTTCAAAAGGGTATAATGGAATAGTCAAACATATTTACAGATTAAGGTGCTTATATATATAATTGATAGATTTTATCCATTGAAAATTATTTGGCCTTTTTTCAGTACCTAACTGATGTTCTGCCTAAAAGTGGTCAATTTTAGGGAGTAAATTCAAAATCATAAGATAAAAGTATCCGCTCTCAGGTGCATTTGGAGAAAATGCACCCTAATTGGATGGAAAGTCATTCTCAAAACTCTTCTGCAAATTAAGCAACTGTAGGCTAGGGTACTATCCTTGGTAGTATTTTTCCGAATAAAATCATCTAAATTCTTAACCAATTCTGAATGCGTATCCCTTAAGTGTTTAGCCATATGCAAGTGCATTGCGTAAATTTTCTTGCATGTGTACGTGCAGATAAGGCACTGCCTTTCACCACTGGGACTGAAACTGGTCTTTTCTTTCATAAATGTTTCAAATGCAATTTTCAGTTCTTGTAATTCGCCTGCTTGCAAAGTTTCTTCCTTGAAGTGACCAGCAAGGTGGGGAGGATAATCGTGACCATAATGAAGAAGCACACCTTGAAGTGAAAAGAAAAACATAAAAGTATTGTTATGTAGAACTTTAAATTACTTTTGTAAAATATACAGACATGCCATTGCTAAAAAGAATGTAGTGAGAAGAGCGCATAACATCAATGATTATCTACTTTGTGTGGTAGGTACCAATTGAGGAGAAGTGGTGAAAATTTGGTTTTAGTTTTTATGCATTTGAAACAATTTACAATTTTTCTTCACTTTAAAAATTTTCTCTTCTCACACAGCATTATGTCAAGAAGATCAGTTGAGTGAGATGGATGGCAGCACTGAGGAGTGTTCAATAGATGTCACAAGATTAGTTACCTCTGTCTCAAAATAGATAGGGCCGTTTTAGTATTTATTTTGCACGCTTCTTTTTCGCGGAATTTGATTTGCACTTTTTGCCTCAAAGTGTGAATCAAATTCCGCAAAAATGCAACATGCGACATAAACAAGAGAACGGTCCTTTCTATTTCAAGACAGAGGTAGTAATTTGAATGAGGATGAATCATTCAATCTCACAAGGTTCTTTTTGAAAAGCAACAAATTAATATTTCAAAAACTAAGGGGCAAATATGGAATGAAATATTTTACCTAATTGTAGCTGAACAGTACTTTTTATCATTCTAACAATCGACAAACTGAAGATAATTATCTATAGTAAATGATTTAGTATTTGTTAATTTAATCAAATTTTTGGCTATTAATTGCCGATAATTTATCCTTTTGCAACAACATTGATGAAAATATTCAAATGTGGAAAGAAAACTTTCGAAAAATTGAAGATGCTGCTAAAACAGCTCCAAAATCGTGAAACTCAGAAGTACAGATTTTACCTGGTTAAAAAGTCTAAAATTACAAAATAAAAAAGCCTGATTACTGCTAAATAAGCTGCTTTGCAGTAATGATAGTAATGTAGTAAATTTTAAATTTTCTTCCAATATTTATTGACATAATTGTTTTACAGACAAGAACAAACTCATTATCTGCAACTATTTTCTAACATGTTATAATTTTTAGTCATTTGAGAATATTTCAATATTTACATATAGAAAGATACTATCTTGAATTAGTAAGATTCATATTCATTTGACTTCAGGTGCGCTAATAGGAAATGCACCTTCAGTGGAGCAAAAGTCATTCTCATGACCTTTTTACAAACTAGGCAACTGAATTCCTTTGAAGTATGCTTGGTAGTGTTTTGCATGATGTAATTATCCAAGTTGTTAACCAAATCTGGTTGAGTATCTTTTAAGTGTCCAACCATGTGAATTTGCATTGCATGTTTCTTCTTGCATGTGTAAGTACAGATAAGGCATTGAAAATCGCCACCGGGACTGTTGCCGACTTTCGTTTTCATAAAGGTCTCAAATTCAATTTTCAATGCTTGCAATTCATTTCCTGGTATTGTTTCATCCTGGTAGTGATCACTGATAGTTGGATCATATTGAGGTTGATCATGTTCATAATGATGATACATACCTTGAAGTGAAAAAGGAAAACAAATAATGAATGTACTTCTGGTATTTTACAATAAAGTCGATTTGAAAATCAAGATGTGAAAGATAGAATTTAAAGATGAAATTAAAACCATTTACTTCCTCCATTTCAATTTAAATAGGGCGAATGGTGTGAGTGTTACGTTTTCCCGGAAAACTTTTCTCAAAGGTTTTGGTAATCATTGAAGTAAATTTTTCCGGGAAGATGTAACACTCACACCATTCGCCCTATTTAAATTGAAATGGAGGAAGTAGTATTCATCATTCTGTAGTAGAAGAAAAAAGGCACTTACAAGTAACTATCTAATAAAATTTATTATATCCACTCTGTTATTTCACAAAACACCAGTACACAATGATGAAAACGACCATTTCAATAGATCTTTGTGGCAGTATTAAGACGATTTTTACTTAAGAATGGTCTCTAAATTGAAAACTTTCCCACATTTATGTAAACTTTTATAATTTCAGAACATCTTATTTGCAAAATTCGTACAAAAAATTGCTTCAAATATTCATTGTCGTGTTAGTTTTTTCCAATTGTGCAGTGAATGTTTTTCAGCATTTATCAATCGGAGTCATATTCATTCTGACTTGATTTGAGGTGCTTTTGAAGATAATGTACTCTCAGTTGATCAAAAGCCATTTTCATGACCCTTTTGCAAATTTCACACTGAAAGGTCCTGTGACCGATCTTGGTCGTATATTGCCTTATAAAAGTGTCCAATCTATTAACCAAATCTAGCTGAGTCGCTTTCAAGTGTCCAATCATATGCATTTGCATTGCGTGCATCTTCTTGCATGTGTAAGCACAGAGGAGGCAATTTGAACTCTTTTCACCAATTGGACTCAAGATGTTTTCAACTTTCATTTTCATAAACCTCTTAAACTCAACCTTCAGTGGACACAATTCATTTGCTTGTACATGTTCACTCTGGTCATCAAGATGATCTAGATCAACAAGAGTTGGATCGTATTGTGGCGGGTAATCACATCCATATTGATCATACACACCTTGAAGTGAAAAGAGAAGAATCTAAATAGATTTTTTTTAAATATTTAATTGGAAAGGGTCATTAAAAGATCTAACTATAGTTTTTCGGATCACCAATTATTGTGAGTAATACTAGAAATGTAATAATAAAGTAAAATTTATCCTTCCCTTTCATTAGAATTTTAATAAGTTATGCTTAGATTAGAAAATGTGATAAGTCAAAGGGAAAGGAATAGTCGCAGGTTTCTCATTGAAGTGATTTTTGAAGTTGATTTTCGAACCTAATATTGAAATTTTGGAGCAGGCTTTGAAGTAACATTTGTTAATTGGCTCATTAGAAGTGAAAGTTATTATTCGAAAAATTTTCAATTCCTTACGAGCTCAAAGTAATGGCCAGTGACATTTTTAAGTGGCGCCGTCTGCAATTTTTCCCTCCTTTATAGTTACTAAGGGTTACTTTTAGAAATATTTTTCCATAAATAAATTTGAATCCTAGATGAAAGATCTTCAATATAAGATAAAAAAGATTCACCAAAAATGTACAGAAAATTCGAAAAATGGCAAAACATTTTTACTACATACACATGTTCAATAACAATTTGAAGTTTTTCATTATATGTACTAGTATATTTTAACTAATGAGAGGAAAATTTGCAAAACTGAGACAATTTTTCTCAAATCTGAGAAAATTTTTCTAAAGCTCAGGCTAAAAAATCGAGAAACTTAGAAATACAAAATTTTTGCCTGTTTAATGGGTCTAAAAACTGCCAAAAAGCCTGATAGGGTCAGTTTTTTCACTAATAATGTGAAATTTATCGAAATTCACAAAAAAGGTTGGAAAAAGCCTTCGCTTTCATGAGTTTTTTGACAGTTCTGAATTTATGCTACGGGGAAAAATTACCTATCAATATTAGTTTTTGCGATTTTCGGTTAGTTTCTCGAAAAATTTCAGCTCAATTTTTGAAACAATTTGTGGAAAAAATCCAGAGTAGATCTACTAGAAGGAATAAAAGGTTTCGAAATCTCAAAATATAATTTCCTTGTTTTCCCATATGTACTTAACCATCCCAAAAATGGGAATATTTGACACCTTAAAGCGAAGTGTTCTGTTTCACCCTTGTCTACGGTACTAAACAAAAATTCAGATAATTAAAATAAAATTGATATTTTTATTTTTATTTCATAAAATTTTAGGATATACATTTCAATTAGACAAAAACGTTCTATGCTCAATTTTTGGTCCATGATATAGAGCATTTTCAAATCATGCTTCCATCCGCTCTCGGATTAATATGAGGTGGCCAAGGGAACTTTTACAATAATTCAAAATTTTGTGATTTTAGGTGCCTATAATTTGAGGTGTCTCAACGGACTTTTGAAAATAAAAATTTTGCCTAATTTGGAGAAAACAGCGTTTTAGTTTTTCCGTTATGTAGTAATTTCATTGAAAATGCTATATTCAACCTAAATTTCCGCATAGAGGAAAAGAGATAATCGAATAATTCTTTTTGTAACTGAAAGATAATTTTAATCTACAATTAAAAATTGTAGGCTTCCAAAATCGCAAAATTTTGATTATTTTCAAAAGTCCGTTGGGGCACCTCATTTTCATTTGTAATTTTACTCAATATATATCCTAAAAAAGTTTAACTTTAACTTTAACGTCTTTAAGAATACAATTTCAGTGAATTAACTGCATAATTGAAATCTGTGGAAAATACAATTTATGATTTTTTTTAACATTTTCATTATCCCATAAATTCTAAATTTAAATTTAATTTTACACATTTTATATCAATCACATTTTCCTAAATAATTGCTAGAAATGGAGATTTGCAATTCTTTGAAAACATTCCACCTTCTCTAGCCTGTGTGTCTGTTCACTAAATTGCTCTTTTCTCCTTTTCATCTGCCAAAGTAATACAGACCTTTCTATACCGGGCTTCACATCAGTAAACACATTTTACTCAAAATTACGTGGAAAGAATTATTTTAAAATCTGCTTGACACACCTTATAATCATTAATCACGGTAAAAAATTTCATGATTCACATCCTTCTCTATTGTGTGACAGGGTGAATGGGTCCTACTTTGCTTTTTCGTTTGCTCATACCTCCGAGATCTATGCACAAAATGTCATGAAATTTGGAAATCAACTTCCTTAAAGGTATATCTCTTGACAACTTTCTCAAAAATCCAAATTTTCAAGTAATATTTAAGAAACTTTTATTTTAGCCTGAATATTGTAAGAAAATTGAGGTAGGCTGAATAGGTCCTAACATAAATTTATTGCAATGGACGAATGATAAAAATGAATATATTCCATGATTGTTTTCTAAATTTGTTACATTTCAACTAAATTGAACACCAATTACTAGAGAAAGAAAAATTATTGTTATATTCAGGGTTTTGAAGCCACTTTTTAAAAACTAAATGATCTTAGGACCTATTCAGCCTACTGGTAAAAGTGTATTTTTTCAAAAACTATTTAAATAAAATTTTATAAAAATCACTTAAATCAATTAATATAGAGTTTCACTAAAGTTCTATATAAACATTTTTCCAAAAGGGCATAGGACCGATTCAACTCCATTAGGACCAATTCAGCCTGTCATACGGTATAACAAGAAAGTCATATAAAAACAACAAAAAACTTTAAAAATAACTTAATTATTTGACTTTTAACATTCTGTGAAGTGAGATAAATGGCAATACGTATTTCCCTTATTTTGTTTCTGTACAAGGAACAATTCAAGTCAGATATGCAAAATATTCAAGATTACCATAAGTCTTTTTTTATTTTAAAAACAATTTTAGAAACAATTGATTCAATCATAAAAAATTAAAATTTACCCCCCAATTTGTCATATTTCAAACTAGATACTACAGTGTAACCAATTTGTATGTTTTTATGGAATATTTTTGCCTTTTTTGGATATATTGTGATTTTTTCTTGAAATTTTCCGGGTATTACTAGGTATTTTTTCATCACTCTCCCCCCCCCCCATAAGCTTTTCAGGTACTTCATAAAGAAAAAAAATAATAATAAAAAGTGAGTTTGTTTACTTACTAAATTCTAATTTAAATAAACCCAATTTTTATGAAGTAAATTTTTTTCTTTATTAAGTAATTTATTTTTCTAATTTAAATAAACCCAATTTTTATGAAGTAAAAATTTTTCTTTAAGTAAAATTTTTCTGAAAGGCGTATGGGGGTAAACTAAAGGGTGATAAAAATAATACCCTAAAAATTTCAAGAAAAGCTATTTCCAAAATTTCTCAAAATATGAAAAATAAATTTTGTCACGACTAGATGAACTTTGCTATGCTGTAGTAAGTTACCATCCAACCCACTATAATGTAACCCATTGTAAATTGACATCATTCATAATTATCATTTTCATAACCGTACTTCCTAAAGTCCTTGAGAAATTCCTCTCCCTTGAGCAGAGTGTTCCTTGTGAGTGTGCTATCATATGGCCCCTGTTCTCCACCAAGCTCCAGAGGCAATATCCTTTTCGAGGAAAACAACGGGTTTCAATCAGAAAATGAGCAATAACTAAAATAAACTCCATAAGTTAAAATTTTTCATTATACCTTAGTAATAGGGCCAAGACAAATTCATGATCAATGTCTAAAATTGCCCACCCACCCTTTGAAATATTTTTAGAATGTGTACTTTTACAAAATATTCAGATTCCTGAAAAAAAATTTCAAAAAAATCCGGGCCCTGGGTAGTTAGGCCCAGTTGAGCATAAAAATCAAAAATGGCTAAAATATCATATTTTTAGGGCAGATATGAATTTGCTTATGAAACAAAGAAATGTCAGGCGGGTCAAAGTACCAACTGGGGGCAATAATATTGCCCACTTTATTTGTAATTTTTTTGAGCTAGAGCTCAAAACATAAAATTTTGTTTTCTCTAGGTAAAGCTTTTATTTTTCAATTGAAACAATTGTTCATAGTTTTGTTTCAAAAATCGCACTTTTTGCACTCTAGCTCGAAAAATTTACAAGTAAAGTGGCCAATTTTATTGCCTCTAGTAGGTACTTGGACCTGCCCGACATTTCTTTACTTCAGAAGCAAATTCATATCTGCTCTAAAAATACGATATTTTGTCCATTTTTTAATTTTACGCTCAACTAGGCCTAACTACCCAGGGCCCGGATTTTTTTTGAAAATTTTTTTCAGGAATCTAAATATTTTGTAAAAATGCACATTCTAAAAATATTTCAAAGGGTGGGTGGGCAATTTTAGACATTGACCATAAATTTGTCCTGGCCCTATTAGTAAAGATGTGTAAATTTGACAATTCTTGAAAACGTTTATAGATGGGTATCCCTCGTGTCCAAAAGTGAAACATCTGCATGACTGTTGGTCCAGAGAGATAGGGGTGTTTAGAGACCAACTTTTTTGTATTTACCAATGTAACTTGATACCAAAAACTGAAATTCAGCCCATCAGCCTCTGGAGTTGCATATTTTTTTTAGAGAAATGAAGGATTTTGTCAATTTTCAGGCT
>JAOWAT010098334.1:0-10615 GCA_028571025.1 Longipedia americana
TGAGGTTCTGGAAACAAAGTTCGGGATCCAGTTCGAGGGTGATGTTTATTCCGATGAAGTGCTTCAAATTTTAATGGACAAAGAATGACAGTATTTCTGGATTTAGGGTTTTAGCAGCTCTAGACAGTATTTTCAGGATATTTATCGCTGTTTCACATTGTTTTTTCTATAACATCGCGGCATAGCACATAACTAGGTAACCAAGGATATTTTAATTGCCAAGCATAAGAAATAGATGCTAATCTTGAAGAATGTCGGAAAAAACTACCGAAGAAACTCCTTATATAACTTTTTTAAGGATATTTTTGTCCAGAGCATTGACTCCGTTTATCAAAAGTTTTTTGATGGAGGTGAGGCAGTCGTTAAGTACGACAGAAAGATCGGCGGAATGGGCTGAAGTAGAGCATATTTCACTGATTAGAATGGAGGTGATGGCTTAGTCGGCGATGTTGTTCATTATGCTTAGAGACTGGGGTAACAGTTTTTGGAAGACCCCGGTTTGGCTGAGATATTTGGTAGTATGGAAGTCGTTGGTGATTAGATGCAGGATAAATTTTATCTTTTATTTCGTGTTTTCCTGTTTGTTGATCAATAAGAATTTGGGATGTAAGTATATTTTTTTCTTGTTTACACTTTTCCCGACCAAAATCTGAAGTTTCTCGTAGTTCCAGCATTCCTCTAAAAACTATTCCGCAAGTTATTGGTTTGTCAAACTCAGGGGTTTTCTGGTTTCGGGCTACTCGGTACTTTCGAGCCAAGGGTCGGTAAGCAGAAATTTTGAGTCAGGTCGGCTTTTCGGATCCTTGATGAAACATTTCAATAGGAATTACTAGCACATCTACGATATATTGCTCGGTAGTGGAGGGTGTTTGTCCTCGACGATTCTAAATAGGGCGGGAAACTGCAAGAGATCGTGGTAAGGGGGTTCACCAGTTAGGAGTTCGATAATTGTGCAGCCAAGTGACCAGATATCGCATTTGATGGATACTTACATATCGAGAATTATTTATGGGGCTATCCAGTATGGGGTTCCGGCAGATGAGAGTGTCTTTTGTGTTTCGTTGGTGTTCACAGCGACTCCGAAGTCTGCTAGTTTGGCTTTTCCCTCTTTTGTGAGTAGAATATTTGCACCTTTGATATCTCGGTGGATGACGCCCATGCTGTGTAGATAGTATATTCCTTCGAGTGCTTGTTTGATGAATATTTTGACGAGATTTTAGGGGAAGGGGGTTCTTTTGACTAGAGAGGAGAGGTTGCCTTATTCCATATATTCCATGATGAGGTAGATTTTGCCTTATTTTTGAAGGTGTACGACGTCATTGTACTTGACAATGTTAGGATGGTTGAGATCTTTGAGGCAGTTGATTTAGGCTTTGATACTTTTGTAGCCGTCTTCACCTCTGCCTAGGTACATTTATTTCATCGCCACGAAGCAGCCTGTCTAGAGGTTCAGACCCTTGTAGACGATGCCATTCGCGCCTCTTCCTAATGGCTAAACGATTTGATAGCAGCCGATTATCTTGGAATTTGAGGTCGACTTACCATTAGGGTCACTCTTTACGTTTTACGAGATTTTCATCTTTTTGAGAGGTTTTCGTACTTAGGAGGTTTTGAATAAACTACGAAAATAAGCGAATAATTCTTTTGGCTTTATATTTTTATATGAAACGCAGTGTCAATCAGTGTTAAAAGTTGAAATTAATAATATTTTGCCAATATCCCCTGCCTATTTATTACAGATAAATCTATAATCGTTATCATCAACAATTTACTAAATGGAAAAGCCAATCAGAAAATAATTGAGGGCAAAACCGCGGTCGATAGAGCCATCTCGGAAGGAGTAAGATCTGGGATAAAACAAGCGTAGACTTGTGGAAAATGAAGAAGGTTTGGAAAGCATATCGGAGGATGGGTCATACGATTAGTAAAATGAGCACGTGAAGGTTAAGATTGGTAAGATTCCGTATGGCTGGTACGACGAGTTCAAACACTTTGGATACGATAACAAACTCAAACCAGTTTCGAAACAGAAACAGCAAGACAAGATTGAGGAGTTTATAAGGAAGTCGGAAAATAAGGATTGGTGGAGGACCATTCGGGATTAGTTGAATGGCACCGACATAAGACTGTCTGATTAGCAGCTCGAGCTCATTGACCGGATTAGGAGTGGAAAAATGGCTTCCAAAACTGTGGCCACTGCGAATTACGACTATACCGTTGTGAATGAGGATCCATTTCCGTTGAGTGCCACTCCTCCCACGAAACGGAGTTTTATGCCTTCTAAATGGTAGCAGATGAAGGTTAACAAGATACTAGACGGATTGTTGAGCGGGAGAATCAAATGGAATCGGGAAGAGTAAGAGGATACATAATAGAAACTGTATGACGCGTGGGCGAGTGGTTCACTTCCATAGCGAGGAGTTATAAATATAGCTCCGACGAAACAGAAGTTGCCGGATCACAATTAGTCCTACAACCCTCCGAAATAGTATTTATTGACTGCGTAGGAGAGGTAGGAGTGGGAAGAGATGGATGAAGAAGATAGGCCTCACAATTTCGTACCGGGATGTTTTAAAAAAATGAGACATATTCCGTTTTACGATAAGCTAATTCAAGAGCGGTTTCAGAGGTGTTTGGACTTATACTTGTGCCCGAGGGTAAAGAAGAAGAAGTTGAACATTGACCCTGAGACTTTGATTCCGAAGCTTCCAGACCCGAGCACTATGAAACCTTTCCCAGTTGCTTTAAACATAACATATAACGGACATGGCAGTCCGGTGACATGTCTGTCTGTGAATCCAACTGGGTAGTACCTTGCGACTGGTGACAGGGGAGGGTGTTTGATAATTTGGGACGTGATGACGAGCCGTGTACTGTATCGGAAAGAGTTCCAGGAGTAGTCGATCCTTAGCATGAGTTGGTCTTCGAAAAATATCCTACTGTTTAGTCATGGGCAGAAAGTGGAGTTGATGGTTTGGAAGTACGAGAAAGAGATGAAACAGCTGGGTGACTCTGTATTTGAGAGTATTTAGAGGAAGGACACGAAGTGGTAATTTTATGATGTTGAGAGTGTGGAGTATAAAGAGGGATTCAGGGTGCACATGTAGTTTTAAAGTGATATAACGCATGTGGAATTTCACAAGAAGAGCGACTATTTTTTGACGGTGTGTCTTTATCACACGAGGAAGAATGAAGTTGTGATGGTACACCAGTTGAGCAGAGGATAAAGTCTTAAACCCTTTGAGAAGGCGAAGGGACTGATTCAGAAGGTGTATTTTCATCCGAGGAAGCCAGTGTTGATTTTGATGACGCAATCTAAGGTGTTGATCTACAATATGCAGAAGTTGGCAATGGTGAAGAGAATGCTATCGGCGGCGGATCAGTATAATTGCGTGGCGATGCATCCGTATGGCGAACACCTGATCGTTGGATCGGACAATAATAAAGTACATGAGGAGTTTAATAGTAGGTTATTTGGTACGATTTGGATTTAGGAGACAAGCCTTATAAAATTTTGGAATATCATACGAGGGAAGTGACAGGGCTTGATTACCACAGGGAGTACCCATTGATGGCGTCTTGCAGCAACGACGGGACAATACAGATTTTCCATGCGAAGATATCGAGCGAGGATGTGTTTCAAGATCCAGTAATTCTTCCATTAAAGGTGTTGAGAGGGCACACGGTGAAGGGGTCGAACGGAGTTTCTGGGGTTAGGTTTCATCCGAAACAGCCGTGGATATTTAGTATCGGTTAGGACAGCAAGGTTTTCTTGTGGACTTGATCAATTTTTATACTCATTTACTTGGTTTGTGTCCAACTACTTGGGAGTTTATTTAATAACTTGGGATTTTTGTTGCCAAATTCGAAATTTTGGATATCGGGGATATAGAAATAAACGAAGTAAATCGATCATAAAAATATTAGATGGTATCCCGTGTAAAGAACGAAAGATGCTAGACACGAAATAGTTACGAGCTACAGGGTTTGAGTCCCTATTGTGACGGCTTTGCGGAGTGTGCTGTGTTTTCCTAAAGTCTAGTCATAATTAATTGTCCTTACCATTGGGTCAAGCTAGTTTTCGGAGTCCTTATGGTGATAAGGCTCAGTATCTAACATTTCCACTTAATTTTTCTGATCTTTGGGTTGATGTTTGTGCTCTTCCTCGAGTCCATTTTGCTGATACTGCTCGAGCATGGCTTGGTAGTGTTGTCGGATTTGTTGGAGTTATGTGGATGATGGGGCAGACTTCCCGAGTCCCAGCGATCCGAGTTACTGATTTTCAGATAGGTTATTCAAAAATTACAATCGCTCGATGATTGCGATTTCCTGTTTTATTTTAGCCAGGGTTAGGGAGGTTTGTTGTTTGTGCTGGTCGACTTCGGTTTTTTGTTCGAGGTAGGCGTTGGAGACTCTATATGCTGTGTCGATGTAGTTTTCGTAGTTCACATTCAGGATTTCTTTGAAGAAGTTTTAGGCTCTTTGAAATTCGAAGGGATGTTACTCGACTTTTTTGTCATCTTCTTATTAGGGCTGCATAGTGTAGAAGCAGTGTTATAGTGGCAAAGTGTGCTAGACTATTAGATAATTTTGGACAATTATAAATATATTGAAGATGAGTCACTTTTTCCTGAATTGAGCATTTTGGGCTTTGCTCATGATATTTTTGAGTTTTTAGAGCCTCTGCTTTCGATACTGTTCGCCATCGATGAGTTAGAAACTGTCGTGGTGATGTTGATTTTTTTTCGTAAGATAGCATTTTTTGCAGACATCGAAATCTTAGCATTGTTTGCAGTGGTACCTGACCTTCCTTATTGGACACACCGAACACAGATCACATTCATAGTTAGTGAATAGATAGTCATCTTCACGGTCACTTTCGCTTTAAACCGATCTTTGGGGAACTTTGTCCTTTGATGCTGATCGGATACCGGAAGATCTTTTTTCGTTTTCAATTTAAGAGTTGTGTGACTCTGAATCTTACCTGTCGCATTCGTCGGAGGAGGATGGTGGGGTCTAGTCCACATAGGAGACGGCTTTTCTGATTTTTGACAAATTGTCACAGGTATAGTCCATGGAGTCCATCAGACTCATGCTGATTTCTAGGTTTATTGCTGATTGTTAAATAGTGGCGCCCAAGTTTGGGAAAAAATTTTACCTTTAGAAGGTTTTCATTTTGCCGAGTGGTTATTTTTTGTTGTCGTTTTAATTTACGGATGGTTCTTCTTTTTTGGAGGATATTGATTGCGTAAAGTTGTTGATGTCGATGTTGAGATCACAGATTTCGAAAAACTACTAATTGTCCTACTTATCATCGATAATATGAGGCTAGGAAACCCCAGAGGTAACCGCCATTCCCATGATTCCCATTCCATGGTCTATCTAGTTCCGATGTGTCCCCATTACCAGTGCTGGTTTGAAGGTTTTATGCATGTGGGAGTACTTTTGCTTATCGTAGCATTCATCGCAAATCATATAGGCGATACCCTGTTTTTCGCAGTCCTGACAGACCATGTAGCAGGTTTGGAAGGGTAGTTAACAATTTTAGCAGAGCATCTCGGAATTTTTGTTGCAATTGGTGGCGGTGTAGGTAGCTAGAGCGTGCTAGTGATCGGCTTTGACTCTGCAGTTTTTGCAAACGTAGAAATGACTGCACTTAATACAGTAACTGTAGTCGTTTCCGTCGCATTACTGGGAGCAGATATCACAAATGTTGATTTTGTCGTCGACTAGTGAAGATTCCTAGCTGATTGGTTGTATGTTCATGGACACGTTGTGATTTGTGTTGCTGAAGTTCAGATACTGGTGGGACAGCTTTGCGATAATGATGTCATTCAGGAGATGACAGAGAGGGTGGTTTTACTAAACAAATCCCACACCTTTGCAGTGTGGGCACATCTTTCCGTTCACTTTTCCCCCGCAGCCGAAACACTTTACTGCGTTTGGGACCGTTTTCTTCTATGGAGATGAGGTCAGAGAGGATGCTCGACTTTTTTATTATTGGAATTTTATTGAGTCTGCCATTTCGCAGATGTCTTACAGATTACTGTCGAACATAGTCGGTCTTTCAGACAGATTATCGATTATTTTTTGATAATTGATAATTCTGAGTGCTATTTAAAATTCTTATGATGTAGGTTGGTTTGTAGTTCTAACGTATTCTGCTGAGGCTATATACGGATTGTTTATGTTTTTTTATAAAAAATAAAATAGAATTGAGTCGAATGGCGTAAGAGTCAATGGGGCAAAATAGGAAGTTTGTCTACGAATCAAATGGTTCTTCCATCCTTTTCAAAAGTCTTGCTAGTCCCGGTTTATTTACTAGAGGCCATCTTAGAGTGAAATTTGTGATTATTATTTCTCCATTTAAATCTACTTCTGATATGGTTACTGCTACGTTTGTTACCTTTGTTGGTTCCACTTAGGAGTTTTAGTTTAAACTGCAATCCTGACTTTTTAAACAGCTTCTGAGATGTATTCCGCGTAATTGACTAAATCGCCAGCCTGTTTCAAGGTTTGATTCAACCCCCCGTAGATTTTAGTCCATGTGCTGATATGATTTCTCATCTGGTCGAGGAATTCGTTGGTTTTTCGGAGTTTGCTTTATATTTCCTGTTGGTTTTTGTGAATAGTGCTGACTTTCTGGGTGAATCATTTATGTACATGATTTTGAACTTTGAGGGCTTGGATAGTGTAGGATTAGATTTGTTACTAGAGTTTGAATTTGTGTTGGGCTGCGCATTTCTCACTGGATTTTTTGTTCGACTAGTATTTTTTGAGCACGTCTTGAAGCATTTGTGACTCGTGATCGATACTTTACTTTTTAGATTATTTTTATTTTTTATTTAACAGCGGATACATTCGCAAATCATAAATGTTCTAACTGATATTTGAGTCTTCCTGGCTTTTCTCGGTCGTGAGAAAACGACACTTCAGTAGAAATAAACTAATAAAGTTACAATAGTGCTTGGGGTTTGTTACTAATTGCAAATATAGCTGTGGCATATGGCTAGTAAAGCAGTTTTTCTAAACAGATTGTAATGAATAGAATACACAACTAGATAATCAAAATAAGTAAATAAATAAATAACAATAATGAGAACCGCAATGAGCACGACAGGAAGAGTGCCGACGGCATAAAACCTGTAGTCACTGGGTGCACTTTCGACGGTGCACATGTAGTCGATAGTGAGTGAGAGAAACCTAGACTATCTGTAGTACTTGTGTACGCACTGTTAAGGGATGAATTTAAACTACGTTTGGTTCGGTAGATAGTCGGGGTAGAATAAGAAGAAGTTGTTAGGGGTGTACCAGATGTCGATCAGTTACAGTGATAAGCTGGAGAGGGCTTACAGGAGGGATGAGGCGAGGTTGAGGGAAGAAGTCGAAAAGAGGAGAGAGGAAGTTCGGATCAAGAGGAGTCAGGTTAAGCAGCACAAGCTGTAGGTCGGGGAGATGAAGGACAGACTTCGCTTTATGAGACTTACTAAAGTTAAAGGCACCTATAATCGTTATTTGAACAAGATGAAGTAGTTACAGCAAATGTATGAGGAAGAGAAAACTAAAAATCGCAACGGGATTTCACAGCACCTGCTTGATCCCCAAACCCTTCATCAGATGCAGCTGCAGCAGATCCAGCAGATCCAGCAGATCCAACAAATCCATCCACACCAACAAATCCATCCACACCAACAAATCCATCCACACCAACCAACGCATCCCCACCAACAAATGTATCCACTCAATCCACACCCTCAAAATCCATCTCAGAGCCATCCCGACTAACTTTTCCATTAATTGGTGAATCCTCGAAATCAGAAAATCAACCAACAGCACCATCACAATTCTCATCTGGAAAACAGTAACATTCTCAATATGTCTGCCGATTAGAACCCCAATGTCGATGTGGAACATTCCCATATAATTACCAAAGGCTAAGATCTGATCCCAAACGACAACAGGATCTCGAAGAATAGTAAGAAAAGCCCCCAAGGAGAATCTTCGAACATTAGAAGTCATAGCCATGTGAGGAACTAGTCTTCACAGTTTTAAAGTTAGAAAAACGACACCATCGGAGACCTAGATGAGGAAAGTTTGAAACCTGGGAATAAAAAAATTCCCTAAAGGAGATTTACAATTTAGAACGTTCCTTCCAATGTGACGAAGAACGATTCAGAGATGTTTCACAATAATATTGACTCGATCAATAATCTATATCTAGGCCCCGAAAGCAAGAACGTCAATGCGAGTCAGAATCTAAACCAGATCACTGAGGAATCTGAAGCAGTTGACAAGAGCTTGTAAGGGTTGCGATCTTCGATGGGTAGTGGGGGAAAAGTTATTGAGGATCCGAGTCAGAATTTAGACTTGTACCATTCCAATATGGGGTCGAAGAAACCGTCTGGGAAACGAGCTTTTGGAGGTATGATAGGAAAGGGAAAAGACAAAGAGTAGTCTGGCAGCAAGGTCATGAATTCTGCATAGTTCGATATATATAACTCAAATGTGGGAGAGGTGCCAGGAGTTCCGAAAAAGGCAGCAACGTCAGAGCTAAAATCATCGACTGCTTATGACATATACAATTCTAATAAGGGTGAGATAGAAGGAAAGCCTCACTCTGATTTACAGAAGCCACCGTCGATAGTGAAAAATAGCAAAAATGCGTAGAAATTGGGGGTGTAAAGTTAAGAGAATATAGTAATCGCGATTTTTCCTCCTCATAAGTAGGAGGTGGACGAAGAGTAAGAGTATGGTGACGATTTTGATGATTTCGATTAGATCCCTGAGAATTCGAAACTGGGATTGTAGGAGAAAAAGAATCCGAATGAGAAGAGTGCGGTTGACATCGACCTTGGGGATTATATCCAAGATAAGACGCAGATTGTGTCTTTATTTGCGAAAATTGGGAAGAGTGAATTCATTCCTTTGAGAAAGTTGGAAAGGACTAGTGTGTCATCTTCGAGCATGATTGGGTCCTTGAAAGAGCATTCCTTTGTGCCTAAACCCAATCCAAGGTTTAAGGAGAGCGTAGGACGGGAGAGTGATTGTAACACTGATTTCTTGAATGATTTAGTTTAGATTCCTGAGCAGAGTAGAGTTGCCAGACCCTCTTCCAAGATCACTCAAAGTGTCAGGGTTAAGAATGGTCCCAAATCCAAGGTTCTCCCTCCCAACTAAAAAAGAGTCAACACTTTGGCAAGTCAGGGTTTCGCAAATAGGAATTCTACTCCGAATAAACTGCCTCAGAACATTAGCTGTTCCGACAATTCAGGATCCCTACCAAATAACTCTTTGGCTGTTCCGTTCAGTGACGACTTTCAATTGCCGTAGGGCAGTACTACTGGGATGAATTAAAATTCAAAGGAAAATCAAAAGTAGATTTCGAAGTAGAAATCAAGTGTTCTGGATGCCGATGAAGCGTAGTCTGGGTTTGTGAGTTTTTCAGGTTCTAACTTGCAGTCTAAAAGAATTCCGGCAAAAGGAGATCCAAAAGGAAAAATAAAAGATATTCCCTTGACTGATAGTCATGTAATTGACTAAACGCCGAATGATATGAAAAAAGATTAGAACGTCAGGAGGAGCAACTAAAATGTCAAAGGACAGCCCATGAACGGCAACCTGCAACCGAAACTAGACAAAATCTCTTAGAAAAAATAGGCTAAGTAGGGGAAAAAATCTGGTAATGCGAACATTGCTGAGAAGGAAGATGAGGAGATTTCAGAGATTATTGGTTCGAACGATTCGTCGATGACCGAGCATCAGAGGCAGGAGCTAGAGATGAAATTGCTGTCGATTATGAGAATAAACCCCTCTGTGATTCCGAAAAAAGAAGCGGTCAATTTTTCAAATAAATGGGTCGATAGCTAGCTGATGGAGACTGTAAAATAGAAACCAGATAAGATTAAGGACTGGGTGAAGATAGAGGAGTTCTATACTCGTCAGTGCAGAGCGTTGTAGACTGATCTGGCGGAAAAAAGGCGGAAGAACGAAAATAAGGTCAAGGAAGCGGAGAAAAAAATAAAGGATAAAGAAAGAAAAATTTCCCTTGGAGATGATGATTTGACCTATAGTCGTTCGTTGCTCGATGCCTTGAGTGCCCAGCAGACGAACTCTTTGGGGAAGAAGCAAACATCAATTAATGAGAGGGTTAGTCCGAACGAGTCCACTCTGAATGCAAATTCCGCAGTTGAGAAATAGGTTAAATATTCGGATAGTTAAAGGCAGAGAGAGTAGAACAGCAGAATTTCAGGCACGAAAGATGCGAATGGTTAGGGGTAGGAAAGGAAGTAGACGGATATAGGTTCAGGGAAGTAGAGTAAGAAATCTCTGGAGATGAAGGGGAAGAGTGTCTTATAGACGATTCCTGAAAATAGTTATGCGAGATAGAACGCTCGAGGGAAACCAGAGTAGATTCTGGGTAGGATTGAAGAAGGCCACAAATATGACGTTTAAGACCCTCTGAACAGTAAGATATTGGTGATAAGATAGGTGCGATTCTCAAAAATAAAGAGATGTTCCGGAAATAGAAGAAGGAGGACGATGATGATGAGTGGTGACCGGATCAAGAGTGAAGAAAGACGGAAGGAAAAGATAGATAAATACCTATCGACTTTTT
>JAOWAT010098445.1:0-10612 GCA_028571025.1 Longipedia americana
CCACCCCACCACACCACCCCCACGCCAGTGATCCTTATACCCTGCTGCGCAGGGTAAAAATCAAACAACAATCTTGTTCCAAATCAAACAACAAAAATTTTTTGAAAACGAAACAAAGAAAAAAGTTCTGAAAAGCAAAATCAACTTGCAAAACTGCCTTTAATTACAGTGGTGGACAAAAGTAAAGAAAAAATTTTTTAGACTTTCCAATCAAAAACCCCTCTCACGAAATTGGATGCCATTAGTTCAGTTTTTATTGTACAAAAATGTTATGCATACCATAAGAAAGCTGAGACTCTCAGGTTTTCAAAACTGCCATTGTTTACCCGCCTACTTGCCAGCAAACACCCGCAATTTCAATTTTTATGAAAAGAAAAATATGGGAGAATGTTCTGCCTTCTTTTCAAAGTGAATCTTTTGGATAACTGAGAATTTCAGCTTTTCAAAGATATATAAATCACTTCATAATTCTAAAAATTGACTTGATGGTGAATTTTTTCTTTTTTGTCTTAAAACCCAAATTGCAGGGGTTTGCCAGCAGGTAGGCGGGTGTTCAAGAATATGTTTAGAAATCTGAGAGTCTCATATTTCCATCGATACACATATCATTTTGGTACATTCAAAACTGGGCAAATGACATCAATTTTCGTGAGGGGGTAAAGGTGAGAAAATATGATTTGCTTTTACTATTTTCCACCACGGTATGTACTAACATAGATTGTATTCTTTATAAAAATATATTGAAGATTCACTCAAGGAGAAAAATTAAGTTTTCTTGATATTTTCTAACTTTTAAGAGCTAATTGACTCCAAATATGTAATAATCTAATTTTGCTGAATTTTCTTTTTCTTTCTGGAATGTCGTTTGAACCATTTTCCCATTCAAAATCTTTTAACTTGTCTACAATGTTTTCTTATACAGACTTTTTCATCATATATGGGCAATAATTTTTTTCATGTGAAACGTGATATTTCACAAAAAACTTTCACAAATAGAACACCTTTTTTATGAAATATAGGAAATTTCCTTTATACTATTTCCAGGATTTGGAAAAAATGGATGCCAAGTAGCATAAGTTGCAAATTGAAATTACTGATTTCTCCGTTAAGGATTTTTGGACAAAAATATTGCAAAACTGAGCGCGAAATTTTTACAAAACATAGAAAAAACTCAAAACCAGGATATACAATTTTTTAGATTCTGACGGTCATGTTCTAAGTTCAAAATTTGCGATTTCTAGACAAAAATCGCAGAAATATTACATTTTTCAAAAAAATGTTGCCTAAAATCTCCAGTTTTTAAGCACATTTTCTGAGATTTTTTTCAAAGCTGAACCCAAAAATCGTCAAAATCACGAAATACAATTTCTTGTACAGTGTCTGCAATCTAGTCGTAGACTGAGATGGGCAATCATTTTTTGAAGATCCTTGCCATTTTCTTGGTAAAATTTTTGGTTTAGGATGGAGATTAGACCTTTTTTACCCCCGTTAAGAATTTCAAGTCAATTTATTTAGTAATTTTTTTTAGAACGAGAAGGATTTTGTTAGCTACTCATAGCATAAAATGCATAAATCTATGAATAAGTAATTATCAAAAAATTAGAAATCTTCATTTTATGACATTTTATCACTAATAAATAAAAAAATGACATTAATAAAAGTTGACAAGCACAAAAATTTACAACGATGAAGTACCCCTTGAAACTTCCTCTGGTCCCAAAAATGGGGCGAAAAGTCGAAAAACATCAATTTTATGGGTCATTTTATGGACCAGAGGAAGTGTTCTTAAACTAGTACCTTCATTATAAAATATGACTTGAAAATCTTATGGGGGGCAGAGGAAGGTCTAATTTCAATCCCAAACCAAAAATTTTAACAAGAAATTGAGCAGGGTCCTCAAAAAACGATCGCCCATCTCAGTCTACGACTAGATTGCAGACACTGTGCTTCGTTTGAATTTTCAAATTCAAATTGTTTGGTTGAAATGACATTTTTTGACAGATCTAACCTTGTTGTTGAATGTTGCACTGCTGTCCCAAAATAATGTTCATTCCCTGATCAATTTGTCCTCCTCCCTAATAATGCTTAACTGCACCCAAAAACTAATTTTGCATGAATGAATCCCAAATTGATTAAATAAAGAAGAAAGATGGATCGATCTCCAATCCTTTCGGCAAAATCGTTTTCACTGCTAAATTCCAATCTCTGTGTTTGTGAAATGTCTTCCCTATCTGTCAAAATCAGCCATGAACATTTAGAAGCATCCATTTTTATCCCTCTAACTCTCATATAGTCATCTATTTTCTTCAGAAATTAGAGACCAAATTTTTGTGCAATCTAAGAACCATACATGAGGCGTCACAACGGATTTTGATGACGAGCAATTAATCTTAAAGTGGAGAAATTCGGATTTTAAATTTTCAGTTTACTTCATGAAACTGTAAAATTTCAACATTGTTTCCCCAATAGCTGAATTTTGGAGCAATTTTAGAACCTGAAATTTTGTATTAGTTACAAAATGTGTTATAAAAGGGAATTATCAAGTGCTTAAAAATGGTGGGAATTTTTTTATCATCCAAATCTGCTTGGATGACTCACATAACAGAGTTAGTTTGGATTATGAAACAATCATATTTTTTTAAAAATTTTAGGTGTCACAATTCTAAATCGTCAAATGCCAAATGGATCTGCATTGTACAAACAGACATTCTTGAGCTTCTTCAATTTACATTAAAATTCTCTCCCTATAACAATACTTTGTTTTTAGACATATTTGCAAGATCAGTGTGTACAGCTCATGGTTTTGACAGATAGAAAGGCCAACTAACTAACCGCAAAAACCTAATTTCAAAATTCCCCATCCACCCTGTACGTTCCTTCCTTCTAACCTTCCATTATCTTTTTGTGACATCCAAATTCAAGTTTTTTTTGAACCGCCAAAACAAAATCCTTCCTCGCTCGTTCATTCCTCTATGCCTTGGTGAATTGGCTAGCTGTCATTTTAAATGCCTCCAATATGAAAAGACTTTTCGCACTCAGGAGGTGCTTTCAACTGTTATGAGGAACTGCCAAAATTTAAAAAAGAAAGAGAAAGAACAGATTTTGACCGTCTTGACATATTATTTTTTCAACCATGCTCAAAATAGAAGTAGTTTCATAAAAACCAAGTAGATGGCGCAAAAAGAGTCCCTGAAATTGAGAAAGCTAAATTCATTTTGGTCTTTACTGCCATCTAAAGACTTTTGGTACAAGTATCTTACACAGTGTCCCTGCAGTAAATGAGATGGTTTTTGTAAGAAAATTTTCTTAGTCAAAGTAAACTGCAATGATTCATTGCAACTTAGTCATGAGGTTCCCCTTTACGTTATTTTCAGCGTCATCACAAAGGCAGTGAGCATTTGAACTTAGGCCCTCATTTGAAGCGCGGTAAAGGCCACTCCCAGTCCGAATGGGGGCTAAATGATCCATTGTCACCCATTTTAGATGTTTCTCCTTCTCTTGAAAAGGGAGCTGAGCAAGATCATAGTTTGAGAAGGAGGTTGCAGGTAAATGGAGAATGCCATAGTATAATATGTAGAGACTATTCAATTCTTAAAAGTATCTGACATTTTGCATAGAATAAATTGGGACCAATAGTAATATTGCATGGAAAAAAGTTAGAACTTTATATACGTGTTTTTGGTCTAAAGAAATGAAATGTTATGAATTACATTTTTCAGTAGATGGTGCAGCTAATTGGAAGAGTCTAACAACTCAAAGATTGTCAGTTTCGTTGTCCCTATAGCTGGGCCTCTAGGGGGAAAATTAAATTAAGAAATTAATATTTGCCCATTTTAAAATTTCATCCTTTATGTTTCGTGCAAACAAGTTATTTTGTCTTCAGATGAGTTTGTGTCCCATCAAAGTTGTCTGACCATGAAAATTATCCAATTTTAAATCTCTGATGTTGCTATTGATCCCAATTTACTAGTCTTCAAGTCTAATGGCCAAACAAGCAGACATGTTTGGAAAATGAATGGAAATTCCAATGCCGCATCGCAGCATTATGCAACTTGATGATGATGTGCAAAAAGTCTTAAAGTAGATCATAATCCATCATCTTTAGTTTTTGTATTTTGTAAACGGTTGTCTTTAGTTGGGAAATCTAGTATTAGATTAAATTCAAATTTTAAACATTCGTTGGGTGGAGTCAAAGTTTTGTAGGGATAGATTAAATGATGGGGAGGGGGGTCTTTATGGCAGACATTATTGTAAGTCGATGTCATTAGGCATGCCATTACAGGAAGTGACAGATAATCAGTCAACCAGCCGGCCACCAAACGACATACTAAGCTCGTGATAGTTCTACCTTCTAGTCAGATGCCAGAACTCCCAAAGGAGCAAACCTTTATCCTAATCAAATAAATTTGTTTTTAGCATTATTTTCATTCAAAATTTTGTCTACTGAAACTTTTTAAAAACTGGCGAAACTCTTTTCTTTGCTAATCTTTTTAAATATGTAGAGGCATGCATTGAGAATAATAATTCTTAAGCTCCTAGGACTCTTTCATTACGTGGGAGCCCTTCATAATTCATCGGTTTTATTTACCTTTTTGCATGAAATGGTCTTGATTAGAATTTTAGGTTTAACCTCGTCCATATATATTACATAACCTACCTTAATTTCCCTATTATCCTTTACCCCTTATTCTAAAGAAATCCCTTAATTGAATCCTATCATTAATTTAAGAGACTGTGACATTTTTTCCTGCCTCCTTTTTCCATACACATAAATGGAGAACCAATAATCAGAGAAGCCTGCCTTGTCAATTCTTTAATGAGTTCTCTCTTTCTCCTTCTCTCTTCCTTCCCCCATCCAAGCCACTCATATCACCAATCCCTTTAACTCCAATCTTAACGAGCCACTGCACGTTTATCAATATAAATGTCAATAGCCATGTTAACCTACATTTACATATTCGTTCAATTAGGGGGTGGACACTTTTGAACAGTTTTCTCAATAAACAGTACTGCTTCATCTCAACACATTTGGCTCAACAGGAAGTTCATCAAAATCACCCATTTTTATCTCGAGTTTTCACCAATTTTCTGAAAGCTTATTACAGGAGTAGAGGTAGTTTTGAAAAACTGCAGAACTTGCAGTTTCCAAAACTACCTTTACATTTATATAATGATGCCATGAAATAGGTAAGACTCAAGAAGAAAATAGGTGATTTTGATGAGTTTCCTGTCGAGCCACGTTCGTTGGGACGGAGTACTTCCATTTGCAGCTTTATCTGAAATTTTTGAAAGATGTTAAAGATGACTTGGATGGAAATAAAATTAGACTTATTTTCAAACTGTTGAGTCTTAATTAGAATGTCTGTTTGTACACTTGAATCTTTCTACTTTGTAAAATATGCTGGCTCTGAGATTCTATATATTTTTTTAGTCAAAAAAATATTCAAAGCAGGGCTTTAAGTACTGGTATTCATTCAAATAAACTAACCAACGCAGATTAGTGTAAAAGTTGCTTGTGAAAAATTATAAACCTAAGAAAGTTTCAATAATCATTTAAAGGGAGGCTGAAGTTTTTTCACTTTCAAACTGAAAAATTCACAAATTGTCTCAAAAATGAGAAATAAGTCAAAAAATTTATTTTTCGCCAGCCCATTATTAGCACCAACGACCACTTTTAATCTCTAAAATTTATGATCGTGGGTGCTGTTATTGTATCATTCCAGAGGAAGTGTGCAGTTTTTCGGAAAATGTTCAGTACATTGATTTCCTTCCTTCCTCTGGTATGTTACAAAAACGGCACCCATGGCCAAAAATAAAAAGTTCCCGTGGGTGCCCACTAGGATGGGACAAAAAATTTTTTCAATGATTTTTTTTTATTTTTATATCATTTAGAATTTTTTCAGTTTAAAAGTGTAAAAAGTTCTGCCTCCCTTTAATAATAATTATCTGTCCACCTGTATTTTGATGAAAAGTGTCTTCTGTCCACCCCTATTTCTATCTCTATCTCCAGGCTAATGTGATACTCATATCAGATTGTAGTTTCTATTATTCATTAATGTATCAAGTATTTCGTGGGATAAATAATCTGACCAAATCTGAACATGATATTGTATAATAATGTTTCTTTCACTTGGTTAGGCAAATTGAATATATTTAAAGCATTTTGTTTGAAGATAATATCTTTCTAAGAAAATGTTTGCCAGAAAATTGAATTTACAGAGAGCTCAAAATATTTACAATGTTGAATCTCTCTATCAAAATTTACCGCAATATTTTTGTTGTTTACTGTGTTTGTTGTTGGGTACAATGTTTAGAGTATTTTTTACAACTACCAAATCTTGGGAAACATTGTCCCCAAAAACAAAATATTGCTGGCAATTTTCGATAGAGATTGACCCTTTCATGTATATGTATGAATCAAGTACAGTGGTTTCACCTTCTAACCATATGCTTCTAACGACTCACTTTCTAACGACATTTCACCCTGTAACGACACTTTTCTGACTCCCAGCTCAATGTACTCCATTGAAAATTTTCACTTTCTAACGACATTTCACCTTCTAACGACATTTTTGAAGACTCCCAAAAGTGTCGTTAGAAGGTGAAACCACTGTATTAAATAAGATTAGATCTATGACTACTAGGTATGATTTCGATTCAAACATTCTTTCCTTCTAGGTGCCTTTTATAAATAAGTAAGTTTTCATGATCTATCTAATCATGACAAATATAAATGCTGATAAAGCTATATTTAATCGAGAGAAGGAATTAAAGCCGAAGGTTACATTTTTCTATTTTTCTTGTTCTTTGTGTGATTCTCTCTATCAAAATGTTGTCTATGGTGTATATTGTCTCTGGGATAGTTTTGTTTCATTAACTCTTTATTGCCGATAATAACACCAATTTATTAAACTTTGCTTTGGACAACAAACTATGATGGTGGCAATAATGTTGACAATTTTTCGATAGGGAGAATCAGCCTTTATCAGGATTGTTTATTATATCTTTACAACTTGCAGCAGTGGTCCTAAACTATCACAATATGGATAGATCTAATTCTATTCTATTATTAAAGGTAGATAGATAGACAATATTAGAACCTTGAAAGTGATTGATTGAATCAAAGTGACTTAGTTCTCTCTTTCTTTGCTCTATGAAACTAGCAGGAGTACAGTGTGTCTCCAATAAAAAGAGCAGCATTTCAATTGATTTCATACGAAAGTGTTAGGTTTTTAGGAAAATCCTGTAGTAGTCTTGGAATAAAAGGGTATTGAAGGAAGTAGAAAACAGCATGTTCATTTTGTTGAGCAAAGACGAACTAAAGGAAAAAAGGATACACAACAGTTTGTCTTTATAATAATATCATATGTCTTGTGGAGAAGTAGGGAATAACAAAAAATGAGAGCAAAAACTTGAGGTGACATTTTGGTGGTAATTCCACTCATAAGGGTACACTCCTTTTTTAAGAGTCATAAACGTTGAAGTTGAAAAGGAGGTCCATATTCTGTAGATTTAGCTGTATTTGAAGCAATTAGGGGTAAACTACCTTCCATATTTTTCCCTAATTCCATTGGTTTGGAAATTGTTCCAGTAAACAGATTATGGAAGCAGCAGATCAGAATATTGATTTGAATTGGCACTAGATTGTGACTGTCTCCATAATTACATCATAAACGAAAGCTCTGCCTTGAATTTTTTCAACAACTTGGATATATCACTTTTTCCTAATTCAAACAATTCTTGTATTTCATAGAGATTATATTACTGCTCCTGTTCATATTGCAGTTGTTGGTGATGTTGGTTTTGTGAATTCTTCTTCTCTATCTGATTCCATTTTCATCTGAATGGTTTTTGGTTATCACCAATGGTTTTGCTTTTGAGTATTCCAATTCTATCTCTATCTCTCTCTTCGACTTCTTCCAACCATTATGGTTTGTTTGGTCATTCTATTTTATTCATTCAACCAGCAAAACTAAACTTGATCGAATCGAAAAAAAAGGAAAAAATCTGGCAAAATATGCCTTTCTTCATTCTTTTAAAATGATGTTGTAAAAATTTTAATTTTAATTTTAACATTATTTTGTGTTTTAGAAGCATTAACGTAAAAGAAATATGAAAATTAAAAATTCTAAGTACAAAATTAATCTGAGATTAGACATTTTGGAGTAATTTCAAAAAGCGTTATTTACATCACATAGGTTGTAAGTTCATATTTGGCTGAATAATTCCTGGAAATTGGTTTGACTTAAATTCTTAAATTTCTCAGCAACTACTTGATCAATTTCAAAAATTCAAAATTCCTAGGCTTTATGAATAAATTCACTCAAAGATTATATGAGGTGTCCCAGCGGACTTTTGAAAATAAAAATTTTGCGCAATTTTGAGAAAACGCCATTTTAAGTTTTCAGTTATGTAGTAATTTCATCAAAACTGCTATATTGAACCTCAATTTCCGCATAGAGGAAAAGAGATAATTGAGTGATTCTTTTTGCATATGAAAGATGAGTTTTTGCTAAGTTTAAAAATTGTAAGCCCCCAAAATCACAAATTTCTGGATAATTTCAAAAGTCCAATGGGACACCTCATATTGTTTCTTTAATTGCTGCCGGAAAATTGTCCACTTAAACGAGTAAACCTTTTCAAGAGTGCACAAACTTATGGTATGGGAAATATTCAATTAGCTTATAATCGAATACTTGCATTTTGATATGTCTATTCAAATTATTTCAACTAGCTTTTAATTGCTGCCTTGTAATTTTTTAAGGAAAATGACAGTAAAAGAAGATGGTGCATTTGTGAAGGTAAAAATTAATTTGAAAGTAAAATTTATTTTTTTCCTTCAAAATTCTTTTAACTTTCAATTTAATTTTTCCTTCACAGAATTTAAGAAAAAGAGACAGATAGAAGAAGACTCTTGAATACGTCAAAATAGGACAGAGACAAGGCAACTTTTTTGAGGAATGGAAAATTCAATGAAACTTGAAAAGTGTGTCACGGATTGGAAATGAAATTGTATGCAGCACTCATTTTTTGGAGTGTCATCATCATATAAAAACTAATACAACATGATTTTTGAAAAAGCGTCGAATGTAATCATTTTCCGTTAATTTTTGTTTGAGTGTCAAAGATTAATACATTTCTTGGTCTTAAAGGCAGACTGAAGTGAAATTTTTTATGGTCTAATATTGTGTCAAAAGCTGTCAAATGACCTTTCATAACATTTGAATATTTTTTTTGGTAATTTCTCCACGAAAAATTTACCAAAATTTAGATAGAAAAACAATGATGAGTGGCAACTCACTTTAATTTTTTGTTTTGAATTAGAAGAAGGACTTCAGTTTCCCGGAAAATTTGAATTTCTATGTGTAACAACACTTCCTCTTTCAAATGCATAAATTTAAATTTATATGCCACTCACCATTATTTTTGAAATGGAAATTCAGTTATTTTTGTTTAAAAAATCAATGTTATACAAGATCAGACTTTTTCAGAAGTCATTTTACAGCTACTTACGCAAAATTAGACCATAAAAATTTCACTTCAGTCTGCCTTTAAACTGCTTGTGGGCTGAAAAGACCCCTCCCCATACTTGATAGCGTTAATTAGGCATCTCGCAAAATTTCAATTTGCTAAGTCAAAATTGGAGCTAAATTAACATAAAAGGGTGTTTTGGAAAGCTTAGAATTTCAGTTTTTAATGCAACCATGCATGAGTAAATCCAACATGGGAGACCATAGTAATGATGTGTTTTTTAGTCTAAGTTTTTTCCGCCAGTCTCAAGTAAAAGTTCTAAAAAGTAGTAAAAAAAGTAGTAAAGTAATAGAAAGTAGTAGCAAGGCTGAAAACGTAGAACTCTGTTACCAAAAGCAATAGATACAACAGGTTTGTAATGTCTATCCATTTCTAAAATAAATGGAAATCTCTGACAGTTTTGTTAATTACATATTAGTAGTACAGTTAAAATTACAAGAAAAAGATTGCTATAAATAGGGTATAGATGAATTTCAGCATAACTTTAGGGGGTGGTTGCCTCGGGGTAACAAAACATTACATGTATGATATTCTGAGCTTGTTTTCATGTTAGGGGACAAAAATTAAAATTTTAGGCCTACCCCCATCATAATCTGAAGAAGGTGGTACACCCTACTATAAATAATTTATGATAGGGCCCTATCAAATGAGACTTGGTTCCCAACATGCAAGGCTGTATGACAGTATTGAAATTCACGTTTACTGGAGTATTAATAGTATTATCACTTAAATAGCTCGCTCCTTTTAATGGCCGTATTATTTAATATACGAAATACTGGCTGAGTTTGCCAGTTAAAACTTTAAAGTTTAGACGTCTAAATTTTAGAGTCTAATATCTAGACATCTAGAATCTAGGTGTCTAAGTTTTGGGGAAATCTCCAAATTTTGAGATGTTTTGTTGCATTTTCCCGATTTTTAGATATTTAGACGTCTAAAATCTAGACGTTTGTCGAGATTTTAAAGTCTAAATTTTAAAACTTAGACTAAAAATGTAGATTTTAGACTAGCTGGTATCTTGGTGCCCCGCTAGGTGGCGTTGCAGTCTGTTTTAAGAACCCTTCTTGATTTTTTGTCAGATTGG
>JAOWAT010098556.1:0-10612 GCA_028571025.1 Longipedia americana
TCATTTTATGGACCAGAGGAAGTGTTCCTAAACTAGTACCTTCATTAAAAATTTTGACTTGAAAATCTTATGGGGGCCGAGGAAGGTCTAATATCAATCTCAAACCAAAACTTTTAGCGAGAAATTCAGCAGGGTCCTCAGAATACAATTGCCCATCTCAGTCTACGACTAGATTGCAGACGTACCTTTACTGTCTGATTTTTTAAGAATAAAAAAAATACTTGTAGCATTTTAGAAGTAAACTAATCAGAAATAATCTCTTTCTTTACAAAAAAAGTTTCAACTGCTGTTTGCAGAGGGTCTTGAGCCTTTTTAAATTTATTAGAATTCTTTGAGTCAATTCTTTCTATACTTTCTTCATCTACATTGACATAGCCTGCACTATCAAAACAATTTTCATCAACTTCCATTTTTATAGTCTCTATATTAAAATCATCACAAAATGTAACAGAAGAACTGATACCGCCTAATGTAAGTTGGTTGGAACTACCACTATCACACTTTTCCAGTGAATATGGCTCTATAATTGACAACTCTTTACTGGTTCTTTCTAATTTGGGAATTTTCTTGATATTGGTATCCATTGAAAAGCTAGAAGCATCAAGTACTTGATCTGCAATTTTAAAGTTACTTTCTTGTTGATCAGCTGCAAATTGACCAGGAAAACTGTTACATTGAGAAAATTGATCTTCATTTTGAGACGGTTCTGTGCTCATCACACTTGAGTTATCCAATCTAGAGTTATCTAATGTCACTTTTGAAATTGACCCAAAAGAACACATCTTTATCGATGGAGTATTGAGAAATGTTTTTGGGTCAATTCCCAAAACTGCACATGTAGAAAGAACTATACTTTCTAAAATGTCAATAAGGTCATATTTCTTAATAGTCTTTGAGCAAATTTGACTGATACTCTTGTCTTCATACTCTATCATTAATCTTTTCACTGCTCCACAGTTGGTTGATAAAAACTTTTCTTTTTGTAATTTTTTGTCTGAAGGTTTTGGCTTATTGCGTTTTCTTGCCTCAAAAATAATATTCCGGAAGCCTGATCTATTTGGATATTGTTTTTCCAAGCAGAAAAATTTATAAAAGAAACCAGATGTCTTGTCGCTAAATGATTGTATTTGCAAGGCTCTTCCAATAACTAGATGAGCCCAATTCTTCTCAAATAAGCCACAATTTTGATATCCAGGATAAGGAAACGTTGAATTACTTTGTAGGGCCTTTATCATTAATGCATCAACATTTTCTTTGTATGTTAAACATTTTGTTGTATTTTTATTGTGTGTCCGAACTGAACTGATGATATGACCAATTCTATTGTTTGTCATAAAAAAGAATGAATAACTAACAAATTTTACAAAGTATTTCCTTTTAACATTAATCTCAAGTATTGTGTCCAATATTAGGACATATGGAATAACATTTGAAAATTCATTTCAAAAATTGCCCATGAGAAGTATTTCCAATTTAAGATTTAGTCTGAATTCATAAATATGAAATTTTCAGATTATTCAGTTCAAAAGGTGTCTAAAATTGATGAAATATGAAGTCCTTAAAATTTTGAGTTTGCTCTACTTTGTTCAGAAGTAATCTTTCTCTTTTTGTGAAATACATATCTCTAAATGAATGTAGAATTAAAATCATACAATTTTAGCCAACTGGAAGATGTATTGCATTGAAAAAAAGAGATAAAATTTTCAGATTCAGCATAAAAAGTTCAGTAATGTGATTTGGACTCATTTTATTTGTGATAAGTTGTAACATATCAATAATTACGACATTGTGAATTTCACCTCTATGTATAAGGTTCATGTTCACTCATGATTAAACTTGCCATAAACATATGTGCGATAGTCAACTCATGATAGCTCTAAGAAGTTTGAGTTGAGGACTACATGGTGTCAGGAAGTTTTTCCCCTGGGTCTCCGGTTTCTTCCAACATTGTAATATTGTAAATTGTAATTGCCTGTAAGCACTCTAATGAGCAGCATTCAGGGGGCATTGAGTGTACCTGGCAGGAGATGATCATACTTGAGCTGGTCGCACAAATAAAAAAATAATAATAATCAAGTTTTAAATTGAGCAGGTGAATACTGTTGAATCTTTTGCAGTAGCAAGTAAAATGTGTTTAGTTCCTTAGAATTTTTCCTTCATTAAGAAATTACAGTATTTTGAAATTGATAAAGGACAAATTTAATACATAGCCTTCTTCTATAAAAGTCTCAGGCTGCTTCTGTGTACTATATTTCTACAGAAAACCTTTAATTGCTAATAGTAATACACTAGTGTTGAAATTGAAGAGTACAGAGGTACCCCAATTTAATGACCCCCGATCTAACAACAAACCACGATTTAACGACATTTTGGTGCCTCCCGTTTCCTTTTACTACATAAGCAACCCCCAAAATAAAAAACAAGGATTTAACGACATTTGTAGTCCAAAATCTAAGGTAAAACACTTTTCTCAGATTTTTATTCATTTGCCACCTTTTTCCCCTGAAAATTTTGTTTTCAAATCTCTATGAGTTTATATACATATGAGGAGCCCCAAGGAGATTTTGCATTAAAAAGATTTGCGTAATTTTGCGCAAAACACTTTTTAAGTTTTCTGTTATGTAGTGAATTCATTGTTTTTGCAATCTTAAACCTCAAATATTGCATTCAGGAAAAGAGATAATGACTTGATTCCTTTTGCAAAAAATAGATTAAAGTAAACCATACACAAATATTGATGGCCCCTAGAATCGCAAAATTTTGAATTAATGCAAAATCTCCTTGGGGCGCCTCATATAGTTTTAACGATTTTGGAAAATAAAGGACAAAATTATTTTGAAGCATAAAGCCTGACAAATCAATTGTCTACCAAAAAAATATATCTAAATCAGAGTTTCTTTATGTTCTGAACTTCCATATTTCAAATTTTCCAAAAATTTGCTTGAACCCTCTACGAATTATGATGACTTTCCAATTGAGGTGATCTGAGATCAAATGAGGTCTTGAGCAATGCTTCAAAGAATTACAGTACCTTTTCCTTTTTAATAAATCATTGAAGGTGAAATTGTCTTCAAAGTTAATATTTTCAATGTAACTTTCATATAACAACTAAATTTTTCATCAAAATTGCAATAATTCTTCATGTTTGGGTAAAAAAATTGCAATAATTCTTCATGTTTGGGTCGAAAATAAAATAAAAAGGCACAATTATTTTGGAATCAAACTCTTTCCAAAATCAGTAAAGCTTTATATCTATAGAGAATGATTATATTGAAAACTGACTAATAGTTCATTATTTGTTGTGACCTAAGTTCCAATATACTGTTCATTTTCAAGAATAATTTTTTTTCTTTTTGAAAAATACCATTTTTATGTCTAAATTTTGCTATACTATGGGTCTCAAATTTTACCTAATGTCTTATTGGGTTCCCTAGAATTTCCCATAAGCTTTTCATCCAAATCTGAGACATACTTTGAATTTCCATATTATTTCTATTGGAAAAAATGTAAAGAAACATGACAGACTCCTTGGTTTGTTTACATTTTGCTCAATGTTTTCAATAGAAATAATATGGGAATTCAAAAAATGTTTCGGATTTGGCTGAAAAGCTTGTGGGAAATACTAGGTGACCCAATAAGGTTGTAGTTAAAATTTGGAACCCATATTGTTAGTGAAAATGTCTCAAAAAATCTCTCCCAAATTTAAGACTCTCTTCATAAATAGCATTGTATCTTCTTAGAAATAAAGATGAGTTAAACTCATTCCAGCAATCACAGGAAAAGTATAGGTATGAGATGGAACAAAACCAAATGTAATTAGAGTCAAATTCATCTTCAAAGCGCACTCACACACAGAGGTATGAGACGCAAGAAAACCATTTTACTATCATCTCTCCAACACACAACACACTCGGTATGAGATGCAAGGGAAGAAGCGAAGAAGGAGGAGGAGGAGGAGGAGGAGGAGGAGGAGAAAAACCCAAAAAGATAATTAAGACCCGCGAGGTCGCTACGCTACCAACGCGGGTAAAAATGAAAGAGATCAGGATTTATTTCCAGCACCTGGAGTATCTAGATTTGAAGATATTGAGCCTTTCTTTCTATTCTGGGGCGCATGTTAGACTGGATGAAATGCTAACCAAGGGAATATTAAGAACAATGATTGTTGTTGGAAGTGCTCAGGTCTCAAGTTCACATAAATTATTGTTCTCCTTCTTGTCATTGCTCTTAGGTACAAGATTTTATATGCTGCTAGTTATGTTTCAAAGGGCTAAGAGTGTACCTGGGTTAAACATATTTTGTTTAATCTTAAGTCCTGAAATCCAAGGAACATTTTTACTCCGAAGTCCTGAAAACAATACCTGTGCTTGTTTATCAGCAGATGTCCAAATAATTAACAGATAATTAACAGATTACTGGGGTTCCAGGCCTTGTTTTACTCAAAGATGAAATGCTCATTGGAAGATGTTGGATCAATTTTTTGTGTTCAATATTGAACATCTGTATTCAACATTATGGCATAAAGTACTCAAAAATGAAAGTCATTCATTCTCATTTTCCTTATTGATGATCCACCCAATAAGGTAGCAAGAAAGGCTCCATTTTTTCTACTTGAGGGGAACTCATCTGAGCACACTAAATATTTTACTGCTTCTGCTCTAAATGATTTCTTATTTACTCCACAAATACTTTCTCCTGGATGTTCAATTAGTTTAACATGCTCTTTTATACTCTCTGACAACAATGTCTTCTTGTAGGCATCATTAAATTCTTGATGCTTTGATTCCATTTTCAGTTACTGGAGTCCTAAAATTGTAACAACACATCAGTTACCATTGACATGGAATATGAATAAAAGAAAATACCCAGTAAAGGATAAATTTTATAAATTTAATTAGTCAATGTCATCTCAATCCGCTGGCTGTCTTTTGACCCTGAACTTAAAATAGCTGAAAATAAAACTTTCTCAATACTGGAATTTGATAACAATTACTGAATGTGGAAAATGTCATATATACATGACTTTTAAATTGTGAATACATATTTTTTCTGTTATGTTTCCTGAATATCTAATCTGAATAAATAACTTTGGTTTTTTACAAAAACAGTCTTTGCCATTTGCATTGGGTCTTTCTCAATTGATGCAAATCGAGAAATATCTTCAATATTCATTTCTGTATTGTCAAACTCTCCTTTTACATTTCATTCACATTTTCTGAATATGTGGATCCTTTATTACTGTCACTACTTTGAAAAAGATCAATATCACAATCACTGATTAGAGAGAAATTTGAGTTATCATTCACACAATTTGTCCTACTAGCAAAGTATATTGTCATTGGCAGCCCCTTCAGATGTAATTTCCATCATCAAATCAGTTTGAGGATTAAAGGCATCATTTAACAACTTTGTTTCTAAGAAATCCGAAGAAGAGAGATTTGTAATTAATCCAGTTGCCTTGAGTACTTGTTCTGCAAGGGAAACTTTACTTTCCTGTGCTTTGGTGTCAAATTTAACATGCACTGTTGGTGAAACTGATGAGCCATCCTTGAAATAAGTTGCAATTAAACTGTGGTAAGAAGTATGACCTGCATCAAATGGGAAATTTTAGTTTTTTGAGTTTGGAGATAGATCTGTAGCCCTCATATTTGAATTAGTTTTGTTAGTGGTATTATCATCACATTCAAGCATGTCTACTTCTGTGTAAGAAGAATGCCTCCTTATTGAGGGTACATCTAGAAAAAGACTGGAGTCAATGCCTAAAATAGTGCACGTTGATGATATAACACTTTCCAAAATATCTGTCACATCAAAAGTCTGAAGAGAATCTTTGCTAATACAGCTGGTGCTTTCATCATCATACTCTAATATCAGTTTCTTGATTTTTCCATTTTTAGTGGATAAGAATTTCTTCTTTGACAGTTCTGTGTCATCAAATGTATCTCCAATGCTTTTCCTCAGATCATGAACCATGTTTCTAAAAGAACTCCTGTTAGGGTAGATTTGTTCAAGGCAAAAGAATTCACGAAAAAATCCTGATGGTTTTTCTGAGACTGATCTCTTTTTCAAACATCTTTCAAGAACAAATTGAGCCCAATCTTTTTCAAACAAACCACAAACCTGATACCCTGGATATGGAAAATGGGTACATCTGTGCAAAGCCTTCATTATCAAAGCATCCACATTGTCCTTATATTTCCAAAAAGTCCTTTGAGTTTTGCTTTTAACCCTAAGTCGACTCATTCTTTGTTTACATCTATCAATGATATAAAAGAATGAATTTTTGATTTAAAATAAAAATCATTTTTGTAAGCCAATACACAATTGTCAATGAATAAGTGTGGGTATATTTTTTGCTTAGGTCAATATGTGAAAAAATTATAATACCAGGATTTTAAAAAGACAATTTTTACCACTTTTATCTAGATTTTTATCTCATTGCTTTTGTTTTCTGAAAGTAAAATATTTCATGTTTTTTTATTCAAATTTTCTATTAGTGCCTGACTTACTTATAAACTAATTCACCTCAAGGAAGACGAGATATTTTTTTAGAAAAATATTTATTTTTAGAAATTCATTCTTTTTTGTTTCTACGTGTTTTTTGAAGCTCCAAGTAATATACCAAAAAATTCTCCATTTTTATTGCTCACTGGAAATTTATCTGAACACATCAAAAATTTTATTACTGAAGAATTAAAGACATTCTTCCCCACGCCACAAATCTCAAATCCTGGGTATTCAATCTTTGAGACAGGGTCAGTCATGCTGTGTGCTAGTAATGTCTCTTTATAGCTACTAGTCAATTCTTGGTTCTTGTTCATCGTGAGTTTAAGCAGCCCTGAAATGTTAAAATGGTAGTGTCCCCATTCTAGTACAACACAGGGCCAAAGTTTTGATAAAGATTTGATAAGGCCCTATTATGTGACTTGTCAACAAGTTAGTTCATGAACAATATTATTCATGAACAATTTGTTTATGAACAAGTGCACACACACACACACTTTCCCAGATTTTTAAATAACATAAATATAACAATGCATGAACTGAAAAATGTGTTCATGAACACATTGTTGATGAACAAATTTTGTTCATGAACTCATTTGTTGATTAGTCACATTTTGGGCCTAAAGGATTGGGGTAAGATATTTTTTGCCCCCAATAGGAGATTTAAGTCAACATTTATCAGGTCTAAGAATTATCATAAAATTCTGACATTTAAAAAAAGTTTGACCAGAGGAAGTTTAAGGGGTACTTTATCGTAGCAAGTTATCACAATCAAGTATGGGCCTTTTTGGCCAAATTTTGAAGGACTTTTCAATTTCTGAAGAATTTTACATAACATTTAATCAATTTGACATAATATCAGATCAGCTAAATCCTTTGGACAACTTTTGGGGTGATTTGGAAGCCTAAAAATGGACGCACAAAGGCTCTACAAGGAAAAAGGCCATGAAGGTCAAAAAGGCCAAAATTGGCCTTTTCATGCAAACCAGTCCTTTGACTTTCTACTTTCATGCCATGAACTTTATTCTATCTGACTTGATTATTTTTCATGTTTTTCAGGCCTTTTTTGAAACCAACAAAAATTAGCATAAAATTTCCTCCAATTTCAATTATCAAAAAATGCAAGTTTTTGCAAAAATTTCTAAAAAAAATCTAATGAGGAAATTTTTATACATTATTCTTGAATTAGCATACAAAATTTCAGGTCAAAATCTTGATTGGTTTTTCTTTAACGTAAGAAATAGTAAAGGTTCTCAAAATTAGATTTTCAATTAGCAAGTTTAAATTGTGATTTTCTCGGAAAAATCTGCTTTCACCTTTCATTCATTTACTAAAAAAGTGCTTGAGATATTTGCCTGAAATTTTTTGTGAAGATGTCTTGATGCCAGACAAAAATATTCATTTTTATCAATTTTTTAAAATTATTTGTCAAACTTTCGATATTTTCATGCTTAAACTTCAGTTGGGCGTAAAACGCCCACCCCCATACTTTATTGTTATTGTACCAAACATCATTTTTACATGTTCTATTTTCAATTTTTTGGTGACAAATACAGTAAATTAAGGATGTCAGTTGCTCACTAAATTCCTCTTGTTTCTAAAAATAATTAGGTGTAGTGACTTGAAATATTTATTGGGATAAAACAATTTATAATTTCCATTTCATCAAAAAATGACCAAGACTTTCAGAAACATTCTTAACCTCAAATGTCAGACTAGATTAGGAACACTTCATTTTTAATCAATATGAATTAAAATCATGTTAATAACACACAAAACTTACCCTCTCATCATTTGAAATAAGATATTACATTATCTTAAGTATATTTCTGTAAAACAGAGACATATTGAATAATTTGTTTCATCCATAATAAAATCATTCTAAATGAATGCTGGTAGTAATTTTTGCTGAAGAATTTCAATCAATTTCTTATTTTGGTACATCTATAGAAACAAGGACGAACAGCGTCCTGGACGAGGCGAAGGGGGAAATGAAAAATGAAGGATTTCTAAAAGTTAAATTTTGAAAAAATTGAATGTTTGACAATATCAGGACTAGGTTGGACGAACAAAGTATTGGACATGAATAAATGTGCAAGTACTGGATCAACAAGAAGTTGAATTTTCCAAAAATTAGACAATTTTGAGCATATTTTGAAAATTTTGAAAATGGGCCCTGGGGCAACCGCGGGCCAGTGCGGGCCTCAGATCAAAACATTTTGAATTTTTTTTGAAAATGTATAGTTTTCCAAATATTAGACAACTTTAAGCATTTTTCATAAATTTTCAAAATTCCTCCCCCCCCCCTGGTGACCCGTGGGCAGGTGGGGGAAGTGGGTCAAAAAAGTTTCAAAAATTTTATGAAAAATTGACTTTTCAAGAAACTAAAATTTTGATCATTTTTCAAAAATTTTTTAGAAATGACCCCCCCGAGTTGACTTGTGGGACCCGCAGGGGCTCCATGAATCATTTTTTTTAGCAAAAATGACTTTTCTATGAAAGTTTAGGAAATTTAAGCAAAAAGAAAATTTTTGAATTTTTGACCTGCAGGGGCGGACCGCGCCCGCGGACTGCGCGTCGCGGGTCAAAAATTTTTCATATATTGTAAGGAACCTACATATAACATTTCAGGACGATATCTTAATAATTGACAAAGTTATTGAACTTTTTCCAACTTTGGAGAAGAAGGAAAAAATGACAGTCTCTGACGAGGCTTCGCCTCGTAATAAAGTACGGAAAATACCGTATTTTACTATCTCAAGACTAGTATAAACTAGGAAATTGAAATTCGGGACTCTGTCATCAAAATAATTTTTCGCAAAAGAGGAATTCAAAAATAACAACATATTAAAATTTGGGAAAAAGTAGTATACAAACAAAACTTTGTTTTCCGTGACAAAGACTACATGTATTATCAATTTTAGCATTAGAATCTGTCCTTTTCTTATAATTTTAGATGAACAAAAATTTTCGCAATAATAATAGTCTTGAGTATGAAAAATACCATTTTAACGTTTCTACACTTTAACATACTCGAGCATGCTAAAATGGATAACTTTTTATCTAGTATATACTACCTCAAAATATGCAAAATCACTCAAAATAAGAGCTACAGTTATAAAGATCGCATAGTTTTTGCACAACTATAGCCTTAATTTCGGTCAGAATTGACAGAAAATCCTGAAATGCCACTATGATATCGATTTATCCTTTCACAGCATAGCCTATCAAGACATGAACAGAGACTCTTTCGAGGAATTCTGAGCAATCAAACACACAAATTAAATGAATACGAAGATAACATGTGATTCTTAAAAAAGTGTTTGAGCACTGATGTCTCAAAGAGTATTGATGTCAAATGGGTGAAAACTGTTGCAATGTCTTCAGACACATATTTTTCATTGTCCTAATGCATTAAATTTAAAATTCCAACACATTCCCAATAATGATGAGCATAAACCCATTTTTGGTACCCATGAATTTCAAATGGCTCTAAATTCTATAACAAACATTGAAAATTGATGGGATCTTCACTGTTGTTACTCTAACGGTCCAAATTGTGTGCAAATGGGTTTGGCCATTTTTGGCCACAATGGTCATTCCGTCATTAAAAATCTAATGATGGCAAGAATGAGCAAAAATCATTTTTGTTTTCATTGTAATGATTCTCCACTGAATTTTAGCTCATTTTGGCCATCGGCCAAATGGGGAGTCAAAATCATATCAGACAAAAAAGGACAAAAAGGAAAAAATGGTAATTTATAAATTTGCTAATTTTGAGAAAATTTCAATGAAATTAATCAAAGCTAATGTTCAAAACTCATCAAGGTGTCTTTGAGCTTCATTTCAATCTAAAATATCTTATGAATTTTAATACACAAGCTGAAAAATTGGTAATTTTTGTGAATCATAATTATATAAAATGACAATCTTATCCCCATAGAATAAATTTTGACTTTCAAAATTATTCATGAACTTTCATTATGTATAGAGTTACCCAAAACAACCATCAACAAATTTGGCCAAAATCCAACTTTAGGCAAATTTCAAAATTTTCAATAGTTACTGGTTGGTAGTGGTAGTTCCCTACCATAAAAACGCTTACAGC
>JAOWAT010098667.1:0-10612 GCA_028571025.1 Longipedia americana
TTTCAAAAACTATTTAAATAGAATTTGATAAAAATCACTTAAATCTATCAATATAGGGTTGCACTAAATTTATCTATGAAAAATATCCCAAAAGGGCATAGGACCGATTCAACCCCGTTAGGACCAATTCAGCCTATCATACGGTATGTGCTATTAAATATAGGCATTCTGACCCAAAATTAAATGTCTTTATTTTAGAATTGAAAAGGCTATCAAAATGGTCAGATAATATTTCTTTTCATTTTGGTTCAGTCAGTCTGCCTACCTTCAAAATATTTTTATATTTTTACCCTGCGCAGCAAGGGTTAATGAAGCACTGGCGTTGTTCTTCTTGTTGTTCTTGATCATCTTGTTCGCAATCAAAGTTCAAATCATCCTAAAATTTGCCCCTTAAGCCCTTCGTTCATTTTCCATCTGGATGGTAAGAACATTGAAGGCTGTCACTCGGATTGTTGTTTTCTTTGTTGTCCTTATTTCTAAAACATAACAAGAGGGTCTGGTAATCTTTCATGCGCAGGGTATTGGGGTTGCAGGCCTTGTTTATTTTAAAATGGCTTTTATATTAACTTTTGTTGCTATTGCTTGTTGACTACAAAACTGTGTCTAATAGGTACATTCCATGCCTCTCCTATGATTTCATATCATTTTGATTTTGATGATAACTTTATTTGATTTGATATCCGATTTAGGAAATGGAATTATATGATTTGAAATTGAGAAATGCTTTTAAGAGGATGAGAAAATTTGAGGAATAAGAAAATGCAGTGGAAACAATTGACTGATAATGTGTGGTAGAGCGTAAAACTTGTCAAATCCAGACAAAGATTATTTTGTTATTAAGCAAATTATTACCATTGGAACTTGCTCTTAGGATTTTATTAGCATTTAATTTCAGTATTAAATTTTTATTTCATTCACTTACTTTTGGATGTAAATGAAAATAAATGCATAGAACTTTTTTTATTAAATTATGAGTTTTGGTTTTCATTTTCTACTTCTGCAAAATTTCTTTGAAAAATAATCAAATTTAATTCTTATTTTCTTTTCAAAGGTAGAAGGTCAATTCCCTTGAAATACAAACTTTCCAAAATGTATATCTAAACGGTATCGATATTGTATTTGACTGAGTTAAGTCTTCCAATATTTTTTACCAAAATTATTGAATTAAAAATTATTTCATTTCTTTTTTTCAGAGATCTTCAGCCAGCATGAAAAGCCTACAACCCTTGATATGCGACAATTATTTCTTGGAATGGTTAACAAGAAATTAATTGGACACAAGAAAGATTCATCAAACATAATAAGGTATTTATAATTTCTAACCTCTAATCTAAGTTACAATTTGAAGGGTAACTTTTTGCATCTTTTTCTACTAAATAATGCCCCGTTATATACAAAAGGAACACTACTCGGTCCCTTTGAAATTGGCCAAACACAAAAGTATTAAAATCACTTACTTTAATCCCAAGTTTTTCCAAGTTCCAGACAGGTTTTGCAGAAAGAAAGCAGTTCCTGAATCATTCATTACTTTTTTGCTAGTTGTGCTAGTATGATGAAAGAAAATTTAAGTTTTATTTTTTGGCCAATTTCATCGGGACGTAGCAGTACATCGTTAAACACGCAAAATTCCAATTTTGCATTTTAGAAATATAGGCTTTATTACTTTTTGAGAGGGAAAAGAAGTATGACGTGGCTAAGCAAGAGACCTTTTCCATGCATTAGCAACAACATCTTCTAATTTAGGGAACGCCTTTGTCTAATTGGGATCATGTCAAAAAAGGTCTTGGACTTTTTATGTATACAACTTGGGTCAAAAATAGTTATTAGGTACCGAATATTTTCCTACCTTGGAACTGGAATAAAAACGGTCTTAAAATGAAGTAAGCTACTTTAGCTATTTTGAGTAAAATTTTGAATAGAATCATTAGACTAATCTCAACAGGCCTTTATAGTAGATCTACTGGTAAAGCCTGCACCAGAGGACATGATTTCCTTGAAAAATTGTTGTTACAAAGCCTTCTATAGTGCATGGAGAACTTTAAAGTTCTCTATGTATAGTGAAATCAATTCAATTGATTTGAACAGTAATATCAACGAAAACATATCAATTTTCCATAATATTTTTTTCTAAAATTTTCTAAGTTAGGGCCGCAATCCAGTTTTTAATGCATTCGAACACTGTCACAACAGAAAAATCCATGAATTTCAAATTCAAATTGACCAATGTATTGGAAGTATGGGCTTATTGAAAACAAGCACCAGATTGTGTGATTATGGTTTCTAGGTATTAAATGCACTTTGATTCATAAGCTTATTACTCAGAGTTTTTATCCAGAATCTTCAATGCATTCATTGTCCAGCAGAGGCTGCCAAAATTATTGTACAATTCCCTTTCTTCTTTTTCTTCTGTTTCTTGTTCATGTTGTTCATAGAAATGTAAAACAATTCATCACTCATTCCTTATTCCTTATTCCATTCCTCTTGCTTGCTATCTATCTATTTATGTCTGTCTTGTCCTGGCTGTGTATTATGCATTTTAAGGAGCCTTAGCAAAGACCCTGCTTCTATAGTGGAAAAATTTCAAGAAAAAAGTCATAGCATTTTGAATGAACATTTGGTCATAAGAGAGTGCAAAATTGAATGACTCTTTAAAAATACAGATTTTGAGGTTTCTTCTTTAATGCAGTGTTTTGGTTGAGTCTGAATTTTGAATATTGGTTACTCCTAAAAATTCATATTTCATTTTATCATAATTATTAAGAAAAGATAGAAAAATTATCTTTGCTCTAAAATTTCTGTGATGGGGATGTTTACCTCAAAAAATCCCAATTACTGTTTTATGGACAGTACCAGAAAATTGAAAAGAAACAATTTTTACTTTGAATTAAATGAGTTCTTGCTGATGATCCTCATATGCATGGACCATTGTTGTTCTTACTTTCAATTATTACAATGAGGCAAAAAAAAGAGTAGTATATAAAAGAGAATTTGGTTTTCCTAAAATGTACATTAACTAATTGGTTTAGATTACATTGATCAATCTTGTTCTTCATTTACCTATATTGAATTATTTATCATTATAATCAAGATTAGAATGCAAAGTAGGTGGATTGGCCACAATATAGAGATGATTAATGATTTCATATTGGGAGCTTTGTGTAATTTAATAAAGCTTTAAGAAAGACAAACACATTAATTTATTACTTGAAATTTATGCTGTTATGTAAAAAGGTTGATCTTATGTTCAAGATTGTTTATTTCAATAAAAAGGTATAATTAAGAGAATTTTTTGCTTCTGAAATTTAATTCAAATTGAATTAAATTAAGACACCTCAATAAGTTTCTGATTTGGAATTTGAAGGCCTGTTTGCCAAAATTCTTGATTTCAGTATTATAAGCTGAATTTTTCTTCTTTTTTAAGGACTAAAACTATTTTCTTCTTTCACTCAAATGATGCAACATAATGGATAAAACTGAATATAATACAGCATTTCATTGCCAGCAAGCAACTTTATCAGAAGGAGCAGTAATCCATCTATTACTTGGACAATTTAAAAAGTGAGAGTGATCTTCAATTCTTGAACTGAAAGTATCTGTCAAATCTTATCATTGATGTCATCTGCTTTCCAGGAATGTACTCTGCAGTTACAATCAGAGAAAAAGAACAACTGAGAATTATGCAGTTTAAATTTTACTTTCATTGAGACAACGTTTGCTTGAAGATTTAAAACTTATTATCTGTTATACATAGTAGTGAAAAATATAAAGAACCTAAAAATAAAATATTTCTTGTTCACTTTTTAATGAATTAATATAAAACCTTTTTAAAACTCCTGTTAAATAAGCAAATTATTGCCAACAAAAAGGCCAACAATTTCTTTGATTGGAAATTACCTTGAATTTTATCTTAAAGATTTACTAAAATCTTTTTATTTAGACATCATTTTAGTACCATCTTTTAAATCAAGGTTAAGCCAGTCAAAGAATTTGAAGTTTTATCAAATTTAAATGCATATTTATCACCTTCAATCCATGGATACATCTAAATATTACACCCCTCTTCTATTTGTGTGAATCCTCTTTTGTAATATTTCCTCTCCAAGCTTGATTGGAGTGAAGTCAACTTTGTCCATCCATCACTTTAGAAATTGTATCAATCGATGAACTTCTGTTCAGTATTGTTTTCCTTTAAAAAGGAGGCTTTTATTTTGCCAACTTTTCAGGGTTTTTCCTAGGATTTATCCTGATTTAATAAGGTTTCATTTTAATTCATAATCCTTTTATTAGAGTGGTTTTTTGAGCTAGGTGATGCAGAATATGAATATTTATATTTTTCATAGAAAACATTGTTTTTCATTCCATTACTTTCTTTTATAAACCTTCAAACTGCAAGTCAGGACACTTCTACTTTTTCTTTTCTCTTCATTTTTAGGATATGAAACTTTCTTCTACATCAAAAATAAAAAGGCAGTCATTTTAGCAATTTAAAAATGAAATGAAAAAATTTCAAGTCAAGATAAAAAGTAAATAATTTATGGTTTCCATGCTTGTTTAATATTTTACAATCACTTTTAATAAGACTTTGAGGATCAAATGCTTCAAAGTAGCTTTGAAAAAAGTCAATAAAACATAGAGGTATTTCTTTTATCAAATCGTTATATAATAAAAATTTTCCAGCTTTAGTTTAGTCTGATGATTTAAATCCTGAGTTTGGTTTTGACTTTCTTCTCTTGCCTTCTGTTCTTTATATTGCAATGTAAAAAGTATTTGTTAAATGATGGATGTGATATACTGCTTCTATTGCTGCTTGCTGCCAATGCAAGCTATATGTTCAAAACACAATGTCACTGATCAACAAAACAGAAAACATGTGATAGTAGTGCTAGTGTTGTAAGAATTTTAAAGAATTTTTGAATGAGACTCTAAAGTAATGAGAGTCACCTCTACAGTATATTTTACTTAAATCTTTCCCTATCAAGGCCACTTTTTTTAAGTTAGGCAGGTTTGGTTTGGTATAGGAATAGAACATTCTTTTGCTTCCACCATTGCTTGTAGGGATCTAAAGTAAAGAGAAATACTCTTTGGTTAAAAATTAACCTAAATAGACTAAAAAATCAAAATTTCCAGTTTCTATTTTGACTAGAGGTGATTTTAAGGGTACCAAGTTATTGCAATTGTTGTGCTCAATTTGAGCAAAAATAATGATTATTATTGAACCTTATTTTAATATTGAAATTCTATGTAATGATTTTTATCTGGCTAATGATATTGATATCTAGTTTTGAGAGAGGGACATCCAGGTCTCTTATCTTTGGAAGGAAGAAAGAAATATTTTTGCTGCTTGAATGAATATGAATCAGTTTTGGAATTTGATGTCTTTTTATCTTGTCCTCGAAAATTTCAAAAGATTTTTATTTATTGATGATGTGAAAATTTTCATTATTTAAAGTTCACTTTAAACTTTTCCAGAGAGTGCTTGATATTCCTCCACATTAAAAACCTTTTTGGTAGGTCTGTTACAAAAGTGCTATTATTTTCTGGAATAGTCTAATTCTGAAACCTCTTAAAATTGGGGGGGGGGGCGGACTAACTCTAATTTCTCAAAATTGATTTGAAAACTTTTCTATGAAAACTTTCAAGCTCAGAATCAGATATACTTCCTGTAGTAGTGAACTTTTAAAATACCACAAAAATTTATCTAAAAATTCACTGCAATAATAATGTTGAATCTTTGATGTATATCTCAAAATTCCAGATTCACCCCAAGCAGAGATAAACTTTTCTTCAATGTTTCAAATTGTTCAAAGTGGCATATCACGAGATTTCGTGATGACTTTGGTTTCATGTAATATTGATTATTGGATGATAATATCGTAATTCTATAATAACCCTACTACAACCTCTTTTTTCCTCACAGCGGTTTTATGAAACAGAAGTATAGGCTGAAGAGGAGGAAATTATTGCATCAAACATTTAGGGTTTTCAACAATGTGCAAGACATTTGAAATGCAATAAATGTGTCTAATAATAATTTAGTTGTTTTGCCAACAGATAAAAGGAAAACTAAATAAAGATTTCATATGCTCATAAAAGTCAAAATTTGATAAATGAATGTCTTATTCCAGATTTAGACCTCACAAATTGAAAGATCATTGTGACAACAAAAACAAAATATACAATTCTGAAATGACAATAATGATGCCTTTTGTCATTGACAGAAAAGTACTTCAATGTGTTAATGTGAGAAAATACGATCATTTCCATCCTAAATTCTAAATTGATGTTCTCTTAATTGAAACCAGGCACACTTTTTCAAGATGGAGTTATTAATTCATCATCCATCCATCAGTCTAATATCCTTCCTCTCTCTGATGAGTCAATTGAAATCGAAGGACACAAGAGGATCCAGGATCATTGACATTCCTTCAAAATAAGCAAATTTGGCATTTCTCAGTTTTAAACAAGTTTCAAGTTGAGTTTTGGAAAATTTAGCCCATTTGAAAGGTAGCGGAATGCGTTTCTTGAGTAGGGCTACCATGAATACCTAATCAATGATAAATTACATCTTTCACAATTAAAATTGTGTAAATGATTTATCACCAATTAGTTATTCCTAATTCCAATCTTTGAGCAAATTTTAGAAAACTAATGGCCTAAAATTGACATATTGTGTGTTTCAAAATCTATAACTTTTTAATTCTCAGTTTTTCAAAATTGTCAGTTTTGCTCCGAATCGGTGCTCAACTTTGAAGAATTGTTTTTGTCAAAAAAGCCCCTAAGAAGAGTTTTGCCATAATCTCAAAATCTACATTGCAAATAACATGGATACCCCTGTGAAACCACAGTAGTTTGCATGTGTTAAATGGCATTGATTTATTACTAAAACCGGAAAGAGAAAAACAAACGAAAAATTTTTTGTGGAATTGAAATGTGAAATTAATTATTCCTGATATTCAAACGTGTGAAATTAAAAATAATTGAGACATGAATGTTTGAAAAGTTTCATTTTATGAGAAAGTCAGTTAAAATGATACATTTACATATGGAAAGTCATTAAACATTAAATTTTCTCAAACAGTCCTTGGAAAAAAGGCAACAATGAAAAAGAAATAGAATTTTATTAAGAAAACCTTTTCATTTATTCAATTTTTTGTCTATTTCGTACAATTTTGAACATGTTCTAAACTTGAATGTTCTAAATTGGCAGCAAAATTTGAGCCAATTAATTTCTTTCTTTTATAAGAATCATTTAGAACTCCGACTTGTGTTAAGACGACAGATTATTTTGTAATCTAATTAAGTTCAAAATTGACGCAAAATCAGCAAACAGCACGATTCCAGAATCCAGCCAGTCCACCAGTGAGTGGCCAGACAGTTTTATCTCTATTGTATCTTCATGCTTTTGATCAGGGTGTGGTCCATTAGGCCCTACATATTTTGCCCCTGCTTCTATAAGTACACACATCACTTTGTTCCTCAAATTTGGTGAAAAAAAAACTCATAAGACTCTCTAGCAGAAACCCTGAAATTCTTAAAATATTTTATTATGAAGACCTGCTAACTTTCCTGATTTTTCGAGCTTTCCTGTAATTTCATTGCCAAAACTTTATTTTGTAAGTCTTATATAGTAAATCCTTAAATCCTTATTTTTGAATATCAAAATCACAATTCAAATGAAATTCCGAAGAAAACTTATGGAGTAATATGGAGTAATATACGCAATATTTAATTAAGGTTAAGTTACTGATGCTTCTAAAATTTTAGTGTATCGCAATAAGACAAGTTATACTTCTCAGAATACATATTGAATATTATATAATTATTATTGCTCTCAATGGACCATGCCCAAAGTTGACCAGCAGCAAAATCTTTTACAAGTCCAGCAGAGACAAGTAACCAAACTTCTGTCAATCATATTCTGCTTCTGGTTTTGTCTTTTTTGATATTGTCATTTGTAAGATCTATTTTTGGCTGGTGGTGAATTTTTGACCAAATTATGAAATGATTTTCTCCTTGTTAGGAGATCACAAAATCCGACAGCTTCAAAAGACTTTTTGGCGATTCATATTACTCATGATGGCTACATAAAGGGTTGTTTTGACACCAAACTTTTGATTTTGCTGTGGTTAAGAACATAATTCAATTACAAATAAAAAGAAGTGTCCCAACTTTGGAAAGAGCAGTTTATTTTTAGGCTTGAATAATTGTTATTTCCAAACAAAGAAACATTTTTGTATGTTCAAATTGGGATATGAGTGAAAATAATTTTGGTCAATGGAAAATTGAAAATATGAAAATCAAAACTTGTAAAATTTAGATTGATAGATTGTATGTACTTTTAAATATATTTGATAAGAATTCAAACTATACTTCAAACTAAATCAAAAATTTTCGTTGTAGTAAATTTGTGAGAGAAGGTTTCTCTTAAAAATGTTCTTCCTCACAAACTCTGCGGTCTGTCTATTTTAATGACAGATATCATTTTGTGATTTATTTTCAAAAACAGACACACCTCTCAATCAAATCAAAAATACAGGGTGTAAAAATAAAGAAACATCTAGTAATATGAATTTTGAGAAACATTTCCCTTTATATTTGATTTTTTATCTTAGTTCAAAACCTACAAAACCAAAAACTGCAATGAATTTGTTATATGACAAGAGGAAAAAAATAGAACATTATTCATTTTGAGACATCCTGTAGATTTTTAAGGTGGCTGTAGGAAAGAGAGAATCATATTTCCGTCACCATAACTTAGGAAAACTAACTCTGTGTTTCCAAAGTCAAAGAATACAAACCAAAATTTTTATTATGATTTACTGATACTTTTTGAGACGGAGAAAGTGCGACAATTTTTCTGGATGTATGGCTTAAAAACTGATTGGTCTGTATGGTTGCAAAATTTCTCTTTATTTGAATGGCAATGAACCATATCAGCCATTGAGAAAAAGTCAAATTGCGCAACCTTCTTGACAAATCAATATTTTTCTGGATGTATGGCTTGATAACTGATCAAGTGTATCTGAGTCTATCAAAATTAAAATCAAAACCGATATGGTATTTTGTGATGCACCATACATGGTATAGTCCCATTGCCAGATTGGTTTTGTATCATATCTGATAAAAGAGAAATTAGCAGTTTGGAAAATCATTTTCATGGTGATTTTATGGCCAAGTGCCTGTCTTCCTTGGCTATTATCATATATGGATTATTGGTTTTAGCATCATGTTTGTTTTGGATGATTAACAAATAATTATAGTTTGTCTAAACTTCTGAATATTTTGATAAAGTTGATAAAGATGTAATCTTTACCTTTTGATACAAAACTACTTATTTGGTGGCTGTGGTGAGTGTGGTTGAAAAAAAATTTAGGTTAATGAAATTTTAATTAATTTTTTGTGCGTTTTTTGTCATAGGAAAATTGTCAGTCATGATGACCCAAATGAAAATGGCCAAAGATATGTTTATTTACATCGTTGGCAATCATACCTAATTAATAACCCGCCATAGACCGGGGGGGGGCTGAAAGTGCCCAAGCCAACTTTGAAGGCTTAGAACTCGAGAAGGACACTAATAAATAGGCCTTAAAAGTTCTTGACTTTTTACCTGTGACTACTTGAAAGTTTTTGCAAAAAAGATCAGATCAAAATCTTGACTCTCCTTCACATGTTGACCATTTTTGTAAAGGCACTTTTTGTCACAATTAGTCTTGACAAAAAATATTTTGACTTTTAGAGGTTTTCTTTCAAAAAAGTACTTTTAAATGGTCCTGATAATTAGCCCTACCATTCTAGAAGTCAAGGAAAAAGATATCAAGTAATTTGGACAATTGTCCTGCCCGTGAGACTAGTTTTAGTAAAACACATGCATTTTTCAATGAAATTCCTTTTCAAAATCCAAAGGTACCTTCATACCTTGAAAAATTTGAGAAAAATTTAGCAGAAGATATATTTTTTGCTGCTGCCTGAAAGACGCAGTCAACCTGTCCTTCTGGTTCTTCTTTACCAAGCCTTTTTGAAAATCAGACAATCAGAGATGAACTGAAAGATTTTGAACAATCAAGGGTGCTCAAGACACTTCAAAATTTTCAAAATGTTTTTCAAAATTTTCAAATTTTTCAAAATTTTCAATTTTTCAAAATCTTTAATATTTCAAAATTTTCAAATTTTTCAAATTACTAAAATTTTCAAAACTTTCCAATATTTTCAAAATTTTCAAATCTTTCAAAACTTTTCAATTTTTTTTTATTTTTCAAACTTGTCCAAATGCAGTCGGTGCATGAGTTTGTGATTGTTTTACCTTATACTGCTGCAAGTGTATTGCACAGTGTGCTCTGATGCAGCGATAAGGAATTTTAAAAAAGTTTCTATAATATAAGTCTAGAAGCATTTTCAAGGACTTTAAGATATACCTAGTTCATTTCCATTGTGATTAGAACAATTATTAAATACAGATTTTTGAGATAATTCACCTCAAAGTAAGGGTATTTTTACAAAATAGCCAAAAATGGTCCATTTTGGCCTAAAAATGAGCTTAAAATGACATTTTTTGAGAAATGGGGAGAGTTGGGGAGAGTTTGGTCACCTATAGAAGTTGTATCCCATCAAGATC
>JAOWAT010098778.1:0-10609 GCA_028571025.1 Longipedia americana
GATGCAAAAGATATTCATGGATTTTGCCGGGACTTGGATTTCTTTAAAAATCTTTTTAAGATTAAATCTCACATATGTGAATTTACTTTTCTTTCTTAAGATAAGAAATTAAAAATGTTTTTTGGCAAAATGAAGACTTTAAATGCGTATTTCTCATTTTTTACAATTATCATACTCATCATGAAAATCCATTGAAGCGCCTCACACATTTTCCCGCCAGTTTTTGGCTTTTTCCTCTTTCCTTGAGCTATTATTACTTCAAAGAACGTGTGGGCGATTTTGAGTGAGATGCTAAATTGAGATTTGACAGGATCTTGGAATATTTGATAGGAAAATTACATTCTAAATATTTCTAAAAACGTTGTTTGACGTCAGTTTTCAATGTCAGGTTTGAACAAAAGGGTTTTGAACTATGCGAAAATTCAATCATATTTTTTAAATTAATTTTTGTTTCGGCAAACTTTTGCTTTTTTGCATTCCTAATACATTTTGAGCTTGTCTAAGCTTTCCTTTTATAATCATAATGGGTTTTCACAAAATAATGGTTTTCAAGAGCTTCTATTTTAAGCCATTTATTTTTCACAAAATAGTGCTCAAAGATGTTTTAGAAAGTCATTTTTATTTTCTGAAATACTCTGTCCAAATTGAATTGGCTTTAAGTGAAAATCTGTAGTTGTTTCAATTTTCTGTGAGCTAAAAAGTTGTTAATAATTGTATGTTTCAAGAAATTAGACATTTTCCTATTTCCGAAATACTGCTATTTTTTCGATATCTCAAGATGAAAACTGGTGGTTAAGATGGCTTTCAATGATGGCCATGACTTGGAAATAATAAAAATCCTGGATCCTTTGATTTTCATTCCATTTCATTCAAACTCCCAGACAAAAGTGTTTTTAAACCCATTCTTCTTCTTCATCATCGTTCATCTTGACCTCTTTCAATCTCTCACAGCATAACAAAAATAAAGGCCCAAAGTGTGAATGACCAGCACAAGACAAGAAGATTTTGGCAAATTGTTATTGGTCGTTCTGTTCGTGAATGCCACAGTAATCGCTTTCAATGTCTGTTTGTCTATTTTGCACTGCTCACTATTTGCATGCATTTTTGAGCAGGCTCATATTTCAACTGTCAGCTGATTTACAGGCCTTTCTTTTGAAAAAGTTTTGAAAATTGAGTGGAAAATCATAAAATTTTGAAATATGAAGATTTGAAATCTTGAAAGTCATTTTTTTAGATAAAACTTTTTCTTCTGTACATTAAATTAAGAATAGTTTCACACAAAACTTTTTTATTATTAATTTTTCTAATGAAATTTTTTGTCAAATTTCGAGTTTTTCTCATAATTGTAATATAGTTAAAAAGCAAACATTCAGAATTTAACTGTTTGATATGTTAAAAAATGTCGATATAGAAGCCTGAATCATCCAGTTGCAAAAAATATGTGCAAATGTAAATCATTGTTTACAATTATTCTATTTTCGAAAGATAAACAGTGATTAGGATTACTCATTAGCCTAGCATATTATTTTAGGCTTCTGTTTTGTTTAAATAGGTTGCTTTTTTAAACTTTTCTCAGCATAAATTGGAACTTTTGTAAACAAAGTGATTGGATAAAAAGTTCTTTAGAAAAATATTTTTAGCTTAATTGTGTTGAAAAGTTTCTTCAGAAACCAAAATACCAAAAGATAACAACAAAATATTTGTCATTATTCGAATCAATAGACTAGATGAAATGTGTAAAGAATTGAAGATTTTTTCTGACACACCTAGATTTCTTGAAATTACCCAATTTTTGACACTGAGCTGCTATCAGATACTCAATCTGAATCTCATCAAATTTACAACATGTACAATGAGATTCATAAAGAGAGGCAGGGAATCGGGGCAAGCTAAAATCAAAATTTTTACTATTTGATATTGTTACTTTCCATATCACTTTGAATCCCCTATAGACTTTTGGGTCAATCTGAGACATTTGTTTTTTCGCTTCAATGGAAGTGTAAACAAAACAATCAAAATGTAAATACTACAAAACCTGGTGTTTACATTTGGATATTTTGCTTACAATTCCATTGAAGCGAAAAAACAAAATGGAGAAATACCCTAACTAAGTTCAGAACTTTGCATGCAGTAAAAGTTTTGATTTTAGCCGCCCCCCATTCCCTGCTTCTCTTTATGAATCACACTGCAGCTCTTCGTTTTAGCATGATGAGAATAATGCAACAATCTTAAAATGCAAAGAACGTCTCAGTTGGAATTTAAAGATGATAAGAATCAGGGAGATGATGACCTTTGGACTTATTAAACCTTAGATTGAATGTTTTGGTAATTGATGGAATGTTTAATCTGCAATGAGAAATTAATTTTGGAGGCTTTCTCATGGATCTTTTAATATTTTGATAGCATAGAATAAGCACCGAAAGTTCAGAACCCTACACAGTTCAACGACAAAAATATTGGGCTGTGTGTTGTTGAAGTCACAAAGTCTTTGCTACCCATGCTTTTCAATAACAATATTTCCAGAATTGATGAGATTCAAAATAAGAACAAGAACAGAGCCAAAAAGAAGACATTTTAGTCGTTTGACCCACCTCTTAGTGAGCAAAAAGAACAAGAAGAAAAGTCAGTGGACATTTGTAAAGAAACAAAAAATTTCTAACATTCAGAAGGAGCAGTGTCATGCATGCAGAAAACAAGAACGTGAACAACAAAAACAAAAATAACAACAGTGACTCAATGACCCTGCTGTACTACAATGCTGTGATGTTTCTTTTCTCGACCAGTTTAATAAAATCCTGTGCACTGTGACTATCCTTTCAAATATGGCTAAATGTTTTGTCTGAATGAATTCAGAGACTAGTAATAAATCTCAAATCATAAACACATCGAGCAAGCAGCTTAAAAACTCATCACAAAGTTATAACTCGTTTCTAAATAGAAATAATCTTTTTTAATCTCCATAGTTAATGGTTACAAAATACTTTAAACAGAAGATAAAGTCCAAATGACGTTCTGTCACACCTTTCAAAAATATTTTAGTCCTTTTTATAGAAAAGATTTAACAAAAATTGTGTAGGCTACAAAGTCTCTAAAGATTTTGATTTGTAACATATAGGCCAGATAATTTTAAATCATAAAATATCTACAATTTTATGACCCTGTTAGTTTCACTCCTTTAGTCCTTATTGCATACACAATGTTTTCAGACCTAAATTTGGATGATTAAATCAAATGCATATTGTGGAACAAGTACAAGAAGCATTGTTCTGTCAATTTGAAGAAAGAAATATTCAGATTATATGACTTGAAGAAATAGTAAATGTTAGCAGATGCTTTAGATGTCTTTGGATGTCTGAATGGTCAGAAGAAACCATTTTTGACCCAATGGGTTACGAAGAACAACAAAAACCAAAACAAGACCAAGAACAACAACGCCAGTGGCCCTACAACCATGCCGTCCGGAGGGCACGGGGTAAATCGGCGATGGCGATATAAATTTGACATCTAAAATAAATCAATTGCACATGACCAAATGTCACTTTCCAAGAAAATTTCTTGATAAAAGTTTTACTCTCATTTCCAGCCAAAGGACAATTCCAGGCTTTTTTCACAGGATTTACGTTTAATCAAAAAAACGGAAAATATTGTATTTGTGAGTTTTTGCGCTTTTGGAGCTAATTTTTTGATAAATTTTGATCATATTTTGCAAATTTTACTGCATAAGCAATTTTCAAACCCCAAGTTTTTTTAAATCCGAGTTTTTCTCAGAAAAATTGAGTTTTTGCCCGATTTTTGGCCTGATTTTCTCGAAAAGCCTGAATTCTTCCTGTCATTGAACTTTGTATTATTTGGAGTTGCATTTGCTCTTGAAAGTATTCATAATATTCAATCTCCAATCTTAAGTGGCACTCGACTCATATTCAGAAAAATGAATATTTCGTCTGTTCCAATAACCCAGGTGAAATGCAAATATTTTATTCACTTCAGAAAATAAAATGGAAGGAAATCATTAGCTTTTTGTACTTTGAATTGTTATTCTAAGTAAAAATGAAACCACCTTTCAAGATAAATCAGCACAAGAGCTTCATTGTTTATATTATTTTGTGGAGTACAAATGTTATTGTAACAGATTAAATGTAAATATCAGAAAGTTTTGCTGATGAAGCTTGCTTCCTTTTTTGAAGTATTCTACTTGAGAAATATTTCAGAGACACTAAAGGAAATGAGAAATGTAATTTAAGTTTAATATATTTGATTTCATTGAAGTAAAAAAATTTATATAATAATGTTCTCTGCTTTTTCAAAAAGTTAAGCTTTTAAATGGTGAGTATTGGTTTTAGAAATGTTCCATATGTAAGCATGTTTCAACTTTTGTTTCAATAATTAATGAAACTTGTAAGTTTTCTTAACTTTCATTTCATTGAAGTTCATTTTAGGCATGATATTTGTGTTTGATATAAAGACGTTAAAAGTTAAAAATTAACTGATGACTCCCATGGAAAATCTTTGGGGGATACACATTACACATCTAAAGGTACTTTTTGTGTCCAAACTATCAAAATACTTTTTTGTCTATTTTGTTGTCTAACTCCTTCCTTTCCTTCATTTTCTGCTTAAGTATGTTACACCCACAAAGTGGAATCAATAATGAGGCCTAAGAGACATCAGAAAAAGAACATTAAAGTGTGAAGTGGAGTCATTACCATCTCAAATGGTATGCTCAGGAATTTGTAAAAAATAGACAATTTTGTTAAAATGATGTTTTGTATTTTAAAAATTTTGTTAAACCCAGAAGTTTGTTCTTACGACACTTTTGAGATCCTTCAAGTTGTAATTAGGTCGTAGATTGTCATAAAAACAAAGGTTTGTCCATTTTTTATTATAGGTTTGTCTCCAGCTAAGTAATTTCGTTCCTTGAATCTTGTGTCACTAATCAAAAATTTCTAAAGTCCTGAAAATTTTAAAAAAGATAAAAAATTGGTACCCATGTTTTGAACTGACCAATTCCTATTCAATCAGCCAATAACCCTTGTTACGCAATTCGCACAACTAGGAATTGCTTTAATGCCCTCAATTAGTATTTTTCTAATGTTATAGTTGAGCGAATTTCTTTATTGAAACAAAAGAGTTGCTTCATAGACTTTTAATTGACAAAATTTTTCTAAATTCAAGACCAAAATTTGTTTCAAAACTAAGGAAAATATCTGTCTTATGCAGAAAGAAATACAATTATCACAAATTTCCAAAAAAATGAGGCAAAAATTGTTCAATAAAAGAGCCTGTTATTTGTATAACCTGACAGACAGATATGGAAATCAACAAAATCCAGAATGTGTGAAACCATTTTTGAATCCTTGCAATAAGGAAATTCTCTGTGAATTCCAATATTTCAGATAATGAAAAGAGGACTTGTTCAGGAAATGAATCAAATATGAAGAATTTTGGATATAGAAACGTAGAAAAAATTCAAATTTAACAATAGTCGGGCTTTTTCCACAATTTAAGCCATATTAAAGCAGGGAGGCATTTCGTAATTCTCAGTTTTTTGCATTTTTGAGCTCAGTTTTTCAATTTTCAACCTCATTTTTTAAAAAAAAATTCCTCAGTTTTATTAAGTTTTCTAAAATTTTTGAATAATTTTGCCTCTAAATGTCATAAATGGACATTAAACAATGAAAAAGTGTCACTTTTGCACTAAAACCTTCAGTTTTACGCTTATTTTCCAAAAATGTAGAAAAAAAGCGCTACTTTTGCAGAGTTTTGGAAAATTCTGCTTTATCGCTGCAGGGTGAAATTTCGTATTTCTGAGTTTTTGCGATTTTTCTCAGTTTCTCAGAAAATATGACACTCAGTTTCCGAACAATTCAGTGAAGAAAAGAGTGATACTGTTTTACAACTAGTTCGATTATATTCATGACTCTTAGTCTTATGAAAATGAAAGTTAATTGGGAATTAATTAATTTTCATACTAATTGGCCTTAGAAATTGCAATTAATCTTGGAGAGCAGCATTTTGTAAATGCTTGTGTGACCTTGTAATCTTAGATGGCAGCAATTTGCAGTTGTGAAATTCAATAACATCCGCCTTGCATGCAAATATAGAGAAAAGATTTAATTAACGACAGAGAGAGGATTGTTTGATAAGCTCATAATTAAATAACGTAAAGAATATATCCGGTTGGAAAAATTGAAGGTCTTGATAGGTTCAGCAGTTTTTCTCCGTTTTTTTCATTAATTCGGGCTTTTTTTTCGCAAAATTTTTGAGAAACTCAGGCCCAAAATCGGTCAAAAACTGAATTTTTTCGGGAAAAACTCGGAAATTTTTCGAAAAACTCAGGTCCCAAAAATTGCTTATGTAGTAAAATTTGCAAAAAATGACCAAAAATTTTCAAAAACTCGGCTCCAAAAACGGAAAAACTCACAAATACAAGATTTTACGTTATTTAATAAAACGTTAATCCTGCGAAAAAAAAGCCTGTAAATCCCCAAATTATAGAAAAATCCAAATAATTTCAGAAGTAGGGATAGGCAGTTTTTATCAAATCAATAGTGGACAGACATTTTAGGAGAAGAATTGTTCATAGACTTCATTTCAAAAATCAAATTTTAAAAAGTCTTCATTCAAAGCATTTAATTTTTCTCTATCTCTACACTCTGCCAATGCTGACATTGTACAAAAGGAAAAATTAGGGCAGATCATGGCAGTGAAGAATCTTTAAATGCCTCTCAAGACTTGAAATCGAGGTTTTAAAAAATTCTGAATCTTGGAAATTGTTAAAAAAAGATTCTTGACTAAATAATACCGTAAACTATCAAATCTAAGATCTTGACTAAGGTTGTGTCTCAATCTATCAAAAGTCCGTTGAGACACCTCACCTATCCCAATGAAAACGTTGATCTTTTTCATCTCCACCCCACGGATCGGGAAAACGCATTGGTTCCTTTCTATGACGACGTAGATAGGTCGATTTGATTTCCTTTCCTTCATCACAGCCAACGTCACTGGGGAAACTAGATGCAATAGACCTTGCAGAGGTTGCGTGATTCGGCTTTTTGAGACTACTACAATAAAAATTCGACCATCTCCAATTTTCAAATCCATCTAAAATCCTCTCGCAAATACGAAAAGTTCACCCTGTATTCAAACTCATTTTTTGAAAATTTGAAATGAAGCACTTTGATTATAGAAGTTGTATGTACTTTTTGGGCCAATTTACTTCATAAATTAAAACGAAGTGCTCCATTTCAAATTTGCAAAAAATGAAAAAATATGAGAATTTGAGATTGATTTGAAAATCTGAGAACCCTCGACTTTTTTATAGGTTTTCTAATTCCAAGCCGAATCACGCAACCACACACACCTATCCATTGCATTGTCACGGTGAAAGATCTCTTGCTGGAAGCTCGAAGTGTTTTTCCTATCACGGAATTCACAGGGATCAGGAACTGTTGCATCGTCATCACCTTCTTCTTTGTGCTTTTGTGTTTGTAGAGTTTTCAAGCATATTTGGGACAAATCCATTGGGCCATGGCTATAGTTAATATGTGAGTACAATTGGAGTTTTGAGGATTGTAATTTTTGTTTTCTCTAACGCCAGCAAAGAAGAAAGGTTGTTTAGGCCCGATATGTGATTCATAAACACTTGTTCATGAACACTTGTTCGTGCAAACAAGCGTATGCACATTTTCCTGGAATTTTTTTAAGTACAAAAGTATATCAATGCACTCTCCATATGCACTAATCTAATGGACAAAGAAACTTTTCAGAATTATTCTATGATTTTTGCCGATTTAATATAGGTAATATATGAGGTTCTTACAGAAATTTTTTAATACCTATGGGTTCTTAACTTTACTGGCAAACATTTTCCTGTTTTCAAGTAAAATTTTTCTTTAGATTATCCACAAAAAATTGTTTGATCTTTCAGTTTATTTTGTGCAAACTGAATTTGCAGAAATATTCTATTTTGATAAACAAATGAACAATTTATTCGAAATACATCCCAAGGGAATTAAATGTTTCTTGAAATGAGTGTTGTATGTCAAATCAGGAATTTATTCTTCTCCTTTAACATTGCAATGACCTAAATAAATAGAACCAATTGGAAATATTATAAAGCAAAATTAATCCATGTTTTTGACAAGGTGTCTCAAATTCAGTATCTCTATTATACTTTTACTGTTCAAGTTGACTGGACTAATCCATAATTTTGAAATGTAATTGAGAATGATTAATTATATATGTTCATTGGTACAGAGATCCATGATTAACACTACTGCAACACCAATTTCAAACATTGAAGCACTTCAAGGATATCTTTAAAATATTACAGAGATCAAGAGCATCAGGTAATGCACGGCTTCCGTGCTTGTTTTTACATGGCACCATCACAAAATGCCTGGAAACACCTTTTTATATTGTTCAATCAGTTGTAAAGTCTTTAAGCAGGAATACTGAATGGTGGTTTTCAATTGCCTTCATTGTTTTTATTTCTTTTCCATCATTTTACTGGTGCTGTCACTGTCATTAAACATCTTAGAAGCTTGTCCCAATGTTTGTGGCAATGATTTTCCTCGGGTTTCTGGGAGAAAAATTGCTAAAAATGCTCCAAATAATGTTGGCAATCCAAGAATAAGCATTGGCAATGGTCTCCAATAAATTGCAAGATGCCCAACAAATGGAACCACAAGTCCAAAAATTCTTGCTACCATGGAACTGAAACCAACTGATTGAGATCTGAGATTTGTTGGGAAAAGTTCAGCACTAACCAACCACACTAACCAGAATCCAGCTCCTACGACACATCTGCCGAACAAGTAAAAGACTAATATGACAGTTGGCATGTCTTTTGGAACAAAAGCCAGAACCAAGCAAGCTATTCCAAGGCATGTTTGAGCTAGAACAAGGGATTTCTTTCTTCCAATGGATTCCAGAGTAAAGAATAAAAACAGAGTCCCTGGAACTTCTGAAATGGCTGCAAGGCTTGTATTCACAAAAAGATTTCCATTTAGCCTAGTTGCATTTAGTTTTAATGTGAATGACCCAACATTTATTGTAACCCAATTTACCAACATTACCAAAGTGTTTTTTATTTGATCATTTTTAAACAGATGCAAAAAGGTTAGATTACTTTCATGATGTTCACTTGCACTTTTTTCAAACTTTTCTAATATCATCCTTATGTCTTCTTTTTCAGCAACTGACAATTCCCTGTTGTTGGCTTTTGCAATTTTGGCATAGATAGCTTGTGCTTCACCAATCTTTTTATTGGAAGCCAACCACCTGAAGGATTCTGGTAGGAAGAATATTGGTATTGAAGTAATAATGGCAAATGTTCCAACAGCAAGATGAAGATTTGTCCAAATCCTAAAGATGTAAACAAAAAGAACACCAGTCAAATTTGCCAAGGGTGTTATAGAATCTTGGGTACAAACCACGAGTCTTCTATATTTTTGACTGAACATTTCCAAACTGAGACTGTGAAAGCACAACCAAATTATAGGACACATTGTGCATGTGACCCATCTGAAAAATGCATACATTGCATAATTGATTGCAAATCCTTCAATAATAATAGATGGGCTCAAAATGATAAGCGCAATCATTGTTGTGAATTTTCTTCCATATCTGTCTGATAGTCTTCCTCCAACAAAAGAACCAGTCATTAAACCCAACATCATACTAGTACCCAAAAGTCTTTCCTTGTAACCTTCATCACAAACTAGGTTGAACTTAGTTGAAAGAGTTTCCTCATATATACTATGATCGTAAACAAATTTGGAGCATGTGATATTTTTGGTACTGTCAAAAGCATCTTCACTGCATTGATTAAGATCTGTAGTACTTGGATACATTTTGCATGGATTATACTCATAATCGCCTTTCAAAAATCCTTTCACCACAATGTCACTTGGTGTTGTAAAATTCAGAAAATCTTCCCTGAGGTGCATCAGTCGAGCTTGTAACTTTTGTCAGGTATTATTTTGATATGTGTAATCTATAACATTTTGTGATGGAGGGAATTATAAATTTTGAAAAATTTTTGACAAACATCACATTTTCAAAATTTTCTTAAATCAAAGCCTTCATTTTCTGGTACAAAATGTTACTTGTAATATAAGAAGTTATAAGCTCAACTGTGGCACCTTAAAATTGTGTTGGATGTGTCGCATCCTGGAATGAAGCACCGATGTTCTGGAGCATCAGCCGCGTAAATATGGAGTAATAATGAAATATATGAAGTCATAGAAATTGGAAAAATGCAGAACACCATGATTGTCCATTGCCATCTTCCATTTCCTCCGACATACTTAGAGAGAATATAATCTAAATCTTGATTGGATTCATTTGTGTCATCCATTTTAACCTCTGAAATTTAAATTGAGAAGAGTACATTTGACTCTTTTGGTTTGAACAGGTTGGCACCCACTGGAAAAGTTAAATAAGGGTAAAAATTAGGCTTTGTGAAGAAAAATCTCAACAAGGCTAAACGCTATGCAATGTATACGAGTTTAGATCGTTGGTCATTGAACGTGAGATATCATTCATTAATCGAGAAACATGATTCAATGAAAGTGAGATGTCCTGAATATGAATCGTTGAAAATGAG
>JAOWAT010098889.1:0-24551 GCA_028571025.1 Longipedia americana
ATTTTCTAAAACTATTCATCAGATGGAGATTTGTTGAGTTAGAAAGTTGGAGTTTAGTACTTTGAACCCCCAACTCTTTACTACATTATTTACTCATGAGACTTTTAGATTGCCTCTTTCTGTGAAAATTAGGTCTCTTTTCTCCTCTTTTCGAGTTATCTTATCAAAATCGGAATGAGCTTTACGGTTTGTTGCATTTAATTCAAAAAATGAGTTTCTGATTTTAGGTTTTCACTCCTAAACTGAAGTACATTCTCCAAGCCAGCTGTAATCTTTGCCAAAGAATCTTTATTTGTTATTTATTTCGCATAAAACCCGTCTATAAACTTCAAATGCTCGTAAACAATTCTTGGATGAGCATACTAAACTGTTCTCAACTTATACCTAACCTTGTCTCTTCCATTTTCCAACATTTTGAATTTAGTTTTTCTGAGGTTGATATCAAAATATCTGTTCTATCTCTTGCATTTTGTCACTTATTCTATTTCAATTCCGAACTCATAGTAGATTATATCGTAGAACACAAGTATATCCTCATATACTCCTTTCAAGAGAGTTCTGACCAATAAATGCGCTTTTTCAGAATTAAAACTACCCTTATCCCCCGCTTTATCAAATAAATGGGAGTTGAGTACCACAAACCAGTAGAGCCATCGATAAAGCTATCTTTCATTGTTATTTTCTCCCAAACCAATCAAACTGTCGATGTGGTGAATAATGGTTTCCTTATCAGATACAAATTTTAGAAAATCCACCAAAATGGATAGTCTGACATTGGATAAAGGTCTGTTTTACGATATTTTTTGTAGAAAAATAGGATCATAGAGAGAGTATTCCTCGCAATGAATTAGACTTTTGTACTGAACGTAACTTATATCATTGAAGCATTTGGGTAGAGAGTGATCTTACTTGACTTCGCGAATTACAATTCCATTGCTTTGTAGTTTGCTCCTAAGAACAAGAACTATGTCTCCCCAAAGTTATTCGGCATTTTTATTTGTTGATTTTCCTCTTTTCATCAAACTTAACAATTACTCGACTCTAATGTTTCTCCTCGATCTATCTCGATATTCTTTCGAAAGATAGTAGTATGTTCCATAGAAGTACTAGTTATCAGGTAATTTTTCTACTTTCAAATCAACCATTTTTGCTTAAAATTTTTCATCTGCCTGAGTCGGACTTAAAAAACTGATAATCCCTTACAAGGTTTAGTGACAAATTTTTCCTTTTTGATCTTAGGCATAGCGAACATTCCTAATGTTTATTTAGTTCTAGTCACTCCTGACTGAAATTACAAGAAAATTCTATTCGTTGTTTGACGGAACAATCACATTTCCACCTTTCAAACCTTCTTGCTGTTTGATTCCCAATTAGTCATTCATATCGGTGGATAAGATTGCGAAAGTTGTCATGCCATGAACGACCACCCTCGAAGTTTCGGAAACTGACTTGGAAGCAATCTTCCTCATGAGTGACTCGCTTTAACTGTAAGACATATTTCTGATGGATTTATCTCTTATTTTTATTTATGTTTATCCATCCTTCGCTTCTTTCAGTTTTTTCCTCAGATAATTATCCCCGATCCGCTATTGAAATTTTCTCTCCTTTTCCTTGGTCATAAAACCTTCCAGCTATTTATCAGCTAATCTCGAGCTCAGAATGTTATAAGGCACTCCACTGATAATTTCCAATATCTATGGAACTGCAATTTTCGTTCCTTTCAACTATTATTCCATTGTTAGATCTACAACTTTCGAGCTGCGGATTATTACAACTTGATTTCTGCCAAGTTAAAAGGGTAGTTATATATTCAGAGTGGCATATTTTGGTTTGATAGCGTTGCTGCTGTTGCCAGTGGAGATGTTGTTTCGACTGGATTTCTCTTAGTGACCCTAGTTGGATACCTTATCACTTTTTATCAGATTTTCCTTGTTGATTGCCTTGATATTTTTGTCAGGTTGCTTTTTGGACTGACTTAGACATGCAACTCCCATATTGTTATGTTTTCTGATGACGTTTACTTGGAATTCAATTTAATTATTAAACATCTTTTTCTTTACTGAAATTAGATAAACACACAATTACTGTTTAAAAGTAGGCATAGCAGCTTTGTTTGAAAAAATATGAGATAAACAATCAGAATGCCTCTACTCTAACTGGCTAGACATAAAAGAAAAATAAGAATGCTATTATTGCCAAGCTTATTGAAACCCCCAAAATTGCTATCACTGGACTCATTTTGACATCGTTATCTAGGGGGTCAGTGAAGTAAAACGCAAATCCAAAGAATAGGGCGAATAACAGGGAGGCTAAAGAGTAATTCAGATATGCAACTGTCAGATATAAGTACTGTCCAAACAAAAAAGCTAGTAATAAGGCCATATTCCTATTTTCAGTTGGGAAATGTCTCCAGTCTCTTGTTCTATTCACAAACAGCATAGCGTACATGTACCCAATTAGCCCGCTTATTGGTGTCAACGACTACAAAGTCGCGTGGCTGTGGCATAGGTTCCCAAATAGCTCTCCAGCTATGCCAGAACAAAATGTTATCAAAAATATTCTCTTGAATCCGACTAATCTTGGTATATTGACGTTTTTACTTTTAAATATAGGATGCCAGTGCTAATATCCCAATTGACACCAGTGCGAAATGATAAAAATTACGGGACAAAACCATGGAAGTTAGTAGCCTATAGTAGTGGAAGCTTTTTTTCTCATAAAATGGATAGTTCTACCCCAAGCTGAATAGTGCCTATTGGTTCACTTTCAAAAACTAGGATTGACTGTCCGTTCCGTACAAAGAGCAGGAGTAGATGAACATGAATAATACCAGAATTTCGTAGAAAAAAGTAAACGTGTAAGGTTCCAAGTGCGGCACAAATGTGAATCTTACCATATTTAGAAACGTTTAGTCTTTCGGAGCGATTTCGCAGTGAAATAGGCATGTCCCGAACGGTGCTATTTCGGGGTATATTTTTGTATTGTACTATTTCATTGAGATCAATTGGAGCCCGTTGATTATAAGTAATCTCGTGTTTAAAAAATAGTTATCATTTAATTTTTGATAAGTTTAAGTCAGTTACACTGTCATGATAATCATTTTTCCATATCCATCTTGATCTCTTTACCAGAAGAAATAACGTTGTAAACAGTTTTCATCGGTGTTCCATCGATATCGTCGATTTCTGGCAGCATCTGTGTCAATAGCATCTTGTAATCTGGACTCTTGCAAACATCGTTTCCAAACAGAGAAATCTGATTTAACCATGAAATTTTACGGTGTTGAGTTTTTGGTTGGCCTTTAGCACCTTTAACTATTCGAAACTGTCAATTTTGTTGGTTGTTAAGTACAGACATTCCAGCTTTTTGAGTCTGTCGATGTTTTAAAGATGTTAGAGTTTGTTATAACTGACATCCAGAATTTCTAATTCCAGGAGATTCTCAACGTTCTCAATCTTAGTAATTTGGTTTTCCTGCAGATACAGCTCCTTCAACGTTTCCTTGAGAGGCTAGAGGCCCTTATTGATTTATGTTAACCTGTTCGGCTATAATATATCGGGGATTTGGTACTCCAAGCGCAATTTGTTCCAGAAGCGGCAATTTCTCGAGTCCCTTGATCTACGAGATCCGATTCTTTCCCAAGTACAGTTCTTTCAATTTGGGGAAATTGTCTAATCCTTCAATCTCCTTTATCTTATTGGATCCCAACTCCAGCATCAGTAACTCTGGCATCTCATTCAGATTTTCAATCTTAATGTAAACACTTGTACCTTTTTTATTTTGTTGCTTAGTAGAAACAGTTTCTTCAACTTGTTCAGAGTTCCCAGTCCCTCAATGAACTTAATATTGTTATATGATAAGTCTAGTATCTCCAAATTCACCAACTTCTCCAGTCCCTCAATTTTCACAAGTCGGTTATCATACAATTCCAACTCCACTAAATTCGGCAACTTCTCAAATCCCCTTATTTCAGATATCAAGTTGTTCCTCAGCTGCAATACTTTCAATTTTTAGCTCACCAAACTTCCCTGTTTGACCTATGCGATTCTGCAGGAGATAAAATCCGCATCTTAATCATCCTAACCAATGACGAATGGCTCTTATCCGAGCGTTTACAATTTCTGTTTACTACCGTTTTAAGGATTCTATGGTTTCTCTTGTTATAAAGGTTTCACCACTACTTGTTGCTGTTGGGGTTCTTTTTACATTTGATTCCTAATTTAAAAAATCAATTTAAAACAAGTGATAAAGGGGGAAACACGAGGAATATCGACTTTTTTAGAAATTCATCCACTGTATCTTATTTTAGGGTCAAAGTATGAGAAATCAAAAAGTTTGGGCTCATTCTTTCATAAAGGTTTTTTTATCAATTTGCTTTTTTTGCTTTTTACTGTAGCTTTTCCTTCCTAATCTGATTGAACTCTACCAACTCCCTTCCTAACAATGCTTTATTCCTGCAGTTCTTCTTTTTTCTCTGAGACAAGCTGCTACTTCTTCAATTTTTTCACTTGTTTTTTCGAGTTAGACTTGTCGTGATTTTTTAATCTCCCATTTTAAAAAGTCGAAGATGAGCCACCGAATCCAAGTCCCCGTCTTTTAAAGTGCTAATTATTCTTGATTGATTTGAAAGAGCTGTATTCTTGATGATTTTGCTAGCTGTGGCGTTTCAAATTATCCTATTTTGAACTCATAATTTTGATTTCTAATAAATTAATTCGAGTAAAAGGTTTCAAAACGGACTAATATAATGACTCTAGCTTTTTAAATAACCGTCCCAAATAAATAAAAATGCCTGTATGAGAAAGAAGATCATTTTTTACTGATTTAAATTTGCATCAACTGCCTAAACCCAGCTATTCTTTTAACTTGTGATACTCAATAATATCTATCGTCTCTTTATTTTCGTTGCATTTTAACGCTTCAATAGGATACTCCTCTTTCTACTTCATGTGTGGGATCTACACAGTTGTCACGAACTTGTAAGCTCCATACTCATCTTTCTCGAAACCATTGACCTCAAGCTGATCCTCGAATGATTCATCGTCTGGTCTGACCACCGCGTTTTTAATCGCATGTTTTTCTTGAATATTTTCGCTTCCCACCATTTTTTTCAAAGTTTTGACGTCCTTTTCTAGTATCTCTAGTCCTTTCTCGGTATTGGCGACTAACTTACTGGTGAACCTATGCTATGTTATTTTCAAATCGGATTTTGACTTAATACTGTTTTGACGGCCTATTGCTGATTTTCTCCTGGATCCTGGAGTTCCCATACTCTCCATTTCAACCCAATCATTCCCGTTTTTTCTTGACCTATTGGTTTATAGCATATCTGGTCTAAAAGATCTTAGTGTATTTAGAGACCGGTCAGTCTCTGGCTTCATCGGAATAGTTTAGCCATCCAACCTCTTTCTTAAGTTAGAGACTCCTGCCATTGCACTTCCGGTTATCAGTGGATTCCTCACATCCGAACCACTGTGTAGCAGCTAGTCTAATTAATTTTTGGGTTTTTTTTTGGCAGTCTTTTACTCTTCCCTTTTTTTGATGAAATCCTAATACTAGCCTTCAATTTACTCCATACTGTTGATCTAGTCGATCATGGAGTAGACTTACTAGCCCTCCTAAATAGCTTTTTGCAATTTCCAGTTGAAATATTTTGTGACCAGACAAAAGAGAATCAAAATTACGATTGCTATGGTTAAGAATATCGCGATGGCTGCTCCTAAGTCCATTCAATGTTTAGTAACAATTTTACAAAATATTGAATTTAATGATCCTCGGAAAAATTATCTAATCGAGTCCAGCTTTTTACTTTGCATGTGTGGTATTGCTTTTTAAGATGCACCTAGAAATCCGAAATCAGAAAAATATTTATTTACAAAATTTGGCCTTGTTTACATTCCAATCGTTTTCTCATATTTAAATATAAACAGTCAACCTCATAAGCCTATGGATTAAGCCAAAGGTCTCATAAGAACGGTTGCCACGGCATAAGACCCTGCCCTTGTCAGATGTTTCCGAGGGCATGAAAAAACAGTGAATGCGGTTAACTTCTCCAGAGAAATGTATTTCGAAAATTTAAATCAGGAAGCAGGTTGTTTCAGGCGGTTCAGATGGTCTTGTCGAGGTATGGAATTTCAAGCCCCAAATAAGACCTTTTAAATTTGTAGGACATAAGGGAGCAGTCAATGATGTTTTGTTTAATGCCAGCTCGACAATGATCCTTTCATGTGGAGACGATCGTGAAATTAAAATCTGGAAAAACTCGGTGTAATTGACTAATAACTCAGCAATGGAAAGCACAAAACTGTCAAAGCTCATTCAGGGTCAGTTTTGAAAGTTTCTCTTTCAGAAAATGAAGATTTCTTTGTCAGTTGCTCATCAGATAAGACAATCAAAATGTGGTCTGCACAGGGAAAATTCAAGCAATCCTATCTCGGGCATAATAATTGGGTCAGGTAATGCCAAATTTCTCCTGATCAGAGACTCCTCCTTTCCTGCTCGGATGACAAAACTGTCAAAGTATGGGATATCTAAAAAGCAAAAGTTTCTGCCAATTTTCTTGAGCATAAATCCGAAATTCTCACTTCTAAATTTACTCCGGACGGTACATCCATTGCAGCTGGGGCTATTGACGGTACTATAAAGCTTTGGGATACAAGAATCAGCAAAATGATCCAACACTACAATGCACATTAGCAGGCTGTGAACAGATTGGCTTTCCATCCTCTCGGGTATCATATGGCTTCGGTGTCAAATGACAATAAGATCAAGATCTGGGATTTGAAGCATGGCAACCTTGGATGGACTCTGTACGGTCATCAGGGTGGTATTAAATCCATTGATTTCAATCAAAAAGGAGACTACTTCTCAACAACGGGCTAAGACAAACTTGTCATGATCTGGATGTCCAACTTTGATAGGGAGATCAATGGTACTGTTTGATCATATTCAGAAAAAGGAAGAAGGATCGAACCTAATTTCAGGGAAAAAAGTAATGGGTAAGGATTGCAACCGCTCTTTAAGTCTAACAAAATAGGAATTGAACGAGACTTCTAAAACCAGGATTTTGATCAGAAAGATTTCCCCGAAAAGTAAAACATGTCACACAAAGCTAACTAAAAGTCTAAGAACGGTGGATCTGTAATATTTAATTTTATCATAGAATATCGGAGAACTATTGTCTTTTTAACTCTAAAAAATCGTGAACCAACTCTAAATAGTGACCAAAAGCATGGATTTCATGGATCGAAACGTGACTGACCACGAATAGATCATTGAAAAATTGATGACAAATGAAAAAGCTGATATAATTCTCACCGAAATGTAAAACAAAGGTTTGATGAAATAAGAAATTTATAACTCCGCATGGTAGGCATAACAAATCATCAACCCTAAGGAATAATTTGTGCTGCCGAGTTAGCACCAATACGATTAAGGATAATAATATGAGGATTTCGAGCAGGAAGAGTAGTTAAAGCGCAAAATGTTCATGTTGAAGCTAAAAGAAAGCGAAGATTTGGAATTCAATGAGTAGTAGGTCAAAATAATGAAGGAACAACATTGCGAATGATCGAATTCATAATTTTTTACGCATGATTTTTATCGATGGATTTTTTAAGTATTAGTTGAAATGGACAAAGAAACCGTTGTCAGTCGAAAGATGGTGTTAACTCCTCATTGTCAGACACTAAAAAGTTGCATCATGGAATGGCTTCTTTAGTTTGATAAACTTTTCCTTTGTTGAAATTAATTATTAAATAAATATGAAGTTGCGAAATATAGATTTTTTGCATAATATCTCCAAACTACTTAATCATAAAAGTCATAACTGTGCGCCGTAAATTTTGAAAAAAGAATCCAAAAAGCCTCCATTTTCCAAAAATTAAATATGGGCTCTTCTTCCCAGCATTTTATCCCAGGTCTTAATGTTGTGTTCTACATCAAACCAGACCTAAACCCTTTCAAGTTTTTTGATTTTTGCCTTAATATTCAAACACATCTCTGATATTTCTTCGTGTTCGACCACCTCCATCCTCGAGGAGTAATAAGGCACGAAATTGTCCTCCTTTGAACTGACTAATATCACCTTGTTGAACCAGCTTAGTCCATTGCATTCTGCCAGTTTCTTCAGAGTATTTACATTCCCGTCGTCAAGTCCTATTTCATGTAGTTGTTGCATTGTTTTCACCTTGCTTACATTCACTAAATACCAAATCCCCGTATTCACCAGAGAGTTTCCTGAGTTTCGGATACCCAAATGCGGTGATGCAAAACTTATAAATAAATTCATTTTCTCTTTGTGTCGTTCGAGATGTTTCAACGCTTACCGGGCCAAAACTCCTCCTAGACTGTACCCCAAAAAATTGATCCTTTTGTAGTTATGACTCGTTGATCCTAAATGCAGCTTTATCTCATCACTCAATATCCTCCCAAGTTCCTAAATATTCATATCCTATTCCTCCTGTATTGATTTGACCAGCAGACCATGACAATTTGGGTTGTAGATGTTCAAGAAATTCCTAGCTTTTTCCAGATCGTAATCACTTCCCTGATACCCGTGAACCAGTACTATCAAAGAGTCAATATCCTAGCCAGCCCACAGTCGATTTCCAACATCGGACTGGTCTTTTCCCTAGATCATCAACATCGGATGGTACACGTCCTCGTCTTCGTACAGACTCTGACCCTCCAACAGTTTTTTCCTTCTCTGAATGTACTAGTATCTCTCCTTATCTACAGCGTCGGACTAAATCTGTGTGTTTCTTAGGATTGCCTCATTTTTTACGAAGTCGTTGGAATATACTAGTTCTTGAAGCAGAAGGGTTTAGAATATCTGCACATTCATTTTCATTATTAATGAATTGAGGTTTTGCCAAATGAAAATTACATTTCTCCTATACTCACTGGATTCCTGCGCTTAAAAAGTAACTTACCTTTAAAATCGCAAAAAATATCCTATAATCTCGGCTATCTCCTGAATCTGCCCAACACTAAGGTGTGATACTGCGTTTTTCCAAACCATAGTATTTTTTGATATTTTTCGCTGTGAGATCCTCAATATTCATTGCATTCAAAACCGGTAATTTCTAAATAGGATGCAGTCAAGTACTATCTTTTCTAAAATTTGAGAGACACAATTATGCAAAAACATTTTTGCCCTCAATCCATTGTATATCGAAACTATCCTTTCATATTGTTCTATAGACCTCAACACGCTGGTTTTATAAAAAGTAACGATATCTTCGTCGAAATTTCCCGCCCCACCCTGAAAAAAATTATAATATATGGTCATTCCGATGCTTTCGTCATCTCTACAATCCTTTTCAGTTACATTCAAATGATAAAGTTTCCTTTCCTCTATATTAAAATTTCCAAAATCAATGAGCTGATACTCATGTGCTCTTAGCATATCCCCAAAGGACACTGATACGATGTAAAAGTCCAAGAATGAGAAATATTCACACTCGGAAAAGACTAATCTTTTAAACTTATTGATTTATTAATGCCGGTTTATGTATATTCTTCTTTTATCCACGACAAACATTTTTTCGGAAGTTTTAATCCCGTTTTTGTCTTGATTTTCGCCATTTTAGCTAACTCTTTGATGTTTAAGCTTAGTAAACTTCATTGAAATATCAAGGTAAGTTTTATATTCGATACCTCTTTAGTACTAGACCTTGAAGACACAGGCAGTGTTGAGAAATATGCTTTCTTCATTGTAGGTGATATAAAATCTAAAGGTGTAATATCGGTAATTACTGTTCTGTAGTGTACTATCCAACATTGCTCTCGGTTGAAACGCTCGCTCTTTTGTTATTAACATTGGCATCTCTTCCCTAGTATAATACCGGATATGCCGACTGTATCTTACCGTTTTGATCTTCAATACACAGCTTGAACCCCAGGCTATAGTTGCCTTTGGCATAGAAAGATAGAGCATTGAATAATTTCGGGAATACCATGAATTCCACAACTTCTCGGACTTTCATTTCTTATTTGGGGGTTAATTATTATTACTCATCCTTTTTTACGCTTTAAAAAACCTTTATACAATCTAGATAAGTTAATAACAAGTTTATCATCAATTAACTAAATTCTACCTCTCAATTCATCTGTATTACAGTTTTTTTTTGTTTCCATTTTTCCTATTCGATCTGTGGTTGTCCGAATATGGCGAAACCTGGGATCTACTCTATGAAAATGACCAAACAGCATTGACCTGATATCCGTGTTAAGGTAAAGACATCGAAACATTGTGATTAACAGGTCCATTTCCGTTCCTCTCAGGAGACAATGTTCCAACTGCCAGCAGATTTTAACTCTGAAATACTTCCTCCTCCAACATTCCATTAACAAACAAACCCTTGGCTGCTTCTCCGTTGTTAAATCGAAATTCTCCCCGACCGTGAAACAAATCTCTTTCCCATCTCCCATTGTAGTGATCTCCATTTACAAATTTCATGACCCCAACTCCATCCTTGTAGTTTAGTTTGTACTCACCTTCGTACTCATCCCCAGTTGTATATTTGTAGTACCCTTTCCCATGTCTCAACCCATTCCGAAATTATCCTTTGTAATAGTCTCCGTTTGGATAGTTATAAACTCCTTACCCGTGTTTTTATCCCTTGAGCCATCCGCCTTAGTACTTTGAACCATCAGGAAACTTGTACTTACCTTCTCCATTCCGAGTATTGTCTTTCCATTCGCCCTAATAGGACTCTGTTTTTATCCAACCCTCCACAAACTAGTCATCATTCCAAACTCCCTTCGCCACCAGAGTATCGAACAAATACAGCGATCCTTGTCCATGCTTGACATTGCCGTCCCATTCCCCGATATATCGCTGGTTCTACGCATTAAGCTCCTATCCCTTTCCAGATTTGACTCCTTCGGTCCACTCTCCGTCATACACACTTCCATCCAAGTAATAGAATTTTCCAATCCCGTGTTTTTCCCCTCTTGAAGAGTCTCCCTAATACCTTTATCCATCCGCGTAAAAGTAAACACCTTTTCCATGATAGGCATTTTAAACCCATTTACCAAAGTATATTGATCCATCGCAATTGTGTATAATCCCAAAGCCCTACGGCTACCCATTCTTTAGTTGACCTTTGTAGATTGATCCATCTTCATACTTGACAGTATCGATTGGTCTCCTTTCGAGCGTATCTGACTTAGAAAACTAGGCTACTTTCAAAATCTTTGACTTGTTGTGTTTTCTAGAGAAGCAGTTTTTGTTTGTATGACTATTCTTTCCTAATGCTCATAGATTGCTCAATACTGTTATTTTTTTTGGTTTACGCCGATTATAAATCCTAGCAGTCCTATAACTAAACGTTTTGGTTTGATTCGCATTATAAATGAATCATGACCGCCAGGACGATAAATATTGACCAATATTATGCTCTGTGACCAATGTGGTTTTAGTGACCTGTGAGATTGCACAAGGCACTAAATTGACAACTATCATGCCCATACTTGACTTTTTGTGGCAGCTGTAAGACAATTCAGTCTGATTTTCGGATGGAGTTTTCAAGGAGTGATATTTGTTGATGCGATAGAAAAAAATAGAAATAGCATTAAAACACTAAAAGACACCCTTCAGTCAGCTACACTGAGCCTTTTAAAAGTTTTGATAAGATATAAATTCAGATCCTTGACGGTTTCCTCTTTCGTAAAATCTTTGTCTCTGAACCAAACACTGGGCACTACTTCTGATAGTATGTCCTTAAACTATTAGTGAATAAAGTTTGTCTCCTGGTACAGGAGTTTTGCGTACTCTCTAGATTCGTCTTTCATTTTCTGCAATCCGCTGCTCATTTTCCCCAGCTAGTTGTCCAAATTCGAAATTTAGACATGGAGACTTTTGTAGGCATTCACGTCAGCCTCGTCCACCTTCGCTGATAGGGTTTTCTCAAGTCGGTTTTTCTTTATCTGTAGTCTTTACATCTAGGATTACAGCTCAGCAACTTATTACTGTTTTGAAGTCTGGAAATTGTGCTTTTCTTGTAACTTTTACATTTTTCCTAGCAAATTCTTTCTTCTTATGTTCTATGAGTCTATTTTCTGTAGGATATGCTTGAATATTTCAATTGTATCTGTTGTAGTTGCGATGCCCTGCTCAATCCTCTGAGCTTCTTGACCTTTTTAGGATTAAACTCTCAAAAAGCTTTCGTATCTGTTGGACATATCGATCAATGCCTTGGCTTGTGTACCACTGCTCAGAAGCTACGGAGCAACTTACCTAAGCACGGACTCCTCAAAATACCTGATTTTAACTCTGTCTTTCATTGCACTTTCTAAGGACGTAAAAGCCTTCATTTGTTGGTTTACATTGTCAAAGATCTCATTTGTCAGTCTATCAATCTATATAACACCGTCAAATTACTCTTTTGTCTGTCTAATCAATGATCTCCAAAAACCTCTTTTCGTTGGTAATAATTTGTTGCTGGGTCTGCTTGGTCTTTGAAATCTACGGTTATCAAATGAAGCATGTACCTCTTGTAAGTCATGAATTAGTGACTCTACGACCTTTCCACTGGCCAAATCCAGGGTTTTCTCTGTACAGAATTTCAGCCTTGCCTCCCTATGATTTTTCAGATGTTTCAGCACCTCTAGTAGCTCCTTTAAGGTTCGACACTTGACATCCTTCATTTTTTCCTTTTCGACCTTTTTTGCCTTCAAGAACTACAAGCATCGTTGTTTTTCTGCGAAATAAGGTTATGCTTTTTGGATATGATTTCGTTCTTTTTTGCCGAGAATGGATCTGATGGTTTCTTCGATTTCGTCCATTTAATTGCATTTGTCAAATTCCTCGTTGACAATGTTGTCGATGCTGATATCGATGCTCTTCAAATTGCGAAGTCTCTATTCCAAGTCTCTTTCCATGCTTTAATTCATATCCCAAAATTTGGCATTATCGGTAACTGGGTTCTTATTATTCTCCATACTCCGGTTGATTTCCTTCAACAGTCCTTTTACCCTCTGGTATTCTTTGCAGTGATTGTTAATTTGGACGATGTAATCTTGATCCAGCTCAGGTTATCGCTGTGTTTTGACCTTTAAACCATCTATTATTTAACGATGTTGGATCAGAATTTGTTACAGTCCGTTTACTAACATATGATTTTGACTTTTACTATTTGTTTGTAGATCTGCGAAAGAAGATCTTCTTAGGTTACGACTTTATGACGACATTTTTTCTTTTTATAATTTTTTATTATTTTACGATCTTTAAAAAAAAACTAACAGCCCAAGAATCCTTCTTTATGAGAATAAATAGGCGGAATAAAGACTGCATCAAAGATAACGGGTTTTCAATTCGTCAACTAGTAAGGCTCTCTGAATATCTAGTGGATATCCCATAGTTTGTAACTCTTCAGCCCTTCGAATCATATATGCGACCATCACATCAGTTTTCGCCCAGGGCAATAGCTTATAAACGGTGGTTCCACTCTCTTTTAACTGCCATGTCAAATGGTCGGCCAAACCCAACAATTGTGCAAAGTTCATCCTAATACCACCAGGATACTTCTCTCTCAATGCCTTAGCTGCTTCAATTGTTTCTAAATTGTGAGTAGCTACTATCACTTATCCCTAGTCTTTGCCGAAATTTTTTACTATTTACTCCAAGCTTGCCAAGTAATTTTCAGTTGTTTTCGGAAAGCCATCGACTATGGGGTTCTAGTAGCCCTTTTCATCTGCTAGTTTTCCCTATTCGATCATGTATGCTCCTCTGACAAGTTTAGCAGCAAATTTTAGCCCTCTTCTCTTTGCGATTTCGATTTAGTACTTAGTTCTATCCACCGAACTTTTAAGATAATTTTGAACAGTCGGCAATATGATAACTTTTTGCTTATTATACTTCGCTTGAAGTTGTTAGGACAAACTCTAAATAGCCCTTTGGACGTATGTCTGCTCAGCATCGACTAATATTCGGAACCCATTTTAATTCTAAACGTTAAGAAAACCTTTACGTCAGCAATTGGTTCGATAATTTCCTCGAGTCTTCTGACCAAATTGTGACCTTGAGACCTTTCTTCCTTGCTCATTGGCAAAAAAAGGTTGATGACGAAATCATCATTTTTCTGTAGTTCCAAATAAAACGGGTGATGGCTCATTTTGAAGTCAATTTCTTCGATTTTGAACTGTGACTATAAATATTTTAAGTACTTGGTTGATTTATCCGGAGTATCCGTGGATATCTTTCAAGTATTTGGCGAAGTGCTCTTAGGATATTCCTGGATACATTTTTTCTAGTCCATCGAACATTTGCTGGGCCGTCATCACCCCAGATTGCTGATTTTGATCCCAAAAGCGATGTATACTTAAGACAGCACTGTTCATTTTATGGAGCAGTTTCATATCGACCAAACCTGTGATTTTTATGGATGATAGTAGCTATTTATTTTCATTTAGCTTTTTAGCTGATAGTGCAAACATTTCAGCATTTGCATCTAAAGCTGCTTCTTCCATTCGGTTGTTCAAGTAACCTTCTGCACAATAATCCAGCATTATTTTTACATCTAATATGAAAAAAAATTATTGTACTTTATTTCTCTAGGCTTTAGCCTCTTTTGATGGCTTAGTTCAAAGTATTACCGGCTGTCAATACCTGGCAAAATGTCTTTTTCAGAATAAACCCTGGCAATCTGTAACCGAAAATTTTTGTTGACCATAGGTATATTTTGGGCGAATTCCTTACTAATGCCTTTGAACGCATCAATCGAATACAGAATAAGGAATTCATTATCTGTCCAAATGACAAACTTTTGTAAACTCTCAAAGCCTTAAATTGCAACAAATCTGTTTTCATGTTTAGATTCTTCTCTAGTTATTTATTTATTTGGTTTATATGAGTTACTATCAGATTTCCTATTTATATAAACTCTGTTCAACATTGTCAAAAATATTTACACTGTACACTGATGTCGGGCATGTCTTATCAGCTAACAAAGTAGCGTTCCTGTTTATACAATGGAGTGCTAATACTAGTGCTACACAAGGAGTATCACATTAATTTTATTGAAAACTTTCGAATACCAGCAAACAAATTCTAAATTAATCGTTTTTAGCAAAATTAACGTTAATTCTAAATCAGCTCTCCATCAGATACCCACGAATGCTGCCTTAATGATCTCCACTAAATAAATAATTGCCATTAACGTAGAGATTACTAGTTGGGCTTGTTTTAAACGCTTTTTTCACTCTGCCATTCTCGATAAATCCAGTCTGGTCAACAATATATTCAACAAACTCTTAGTCAGTTTGGAATATCAATCGATCGTTGCTTGTCAGCCCGATTTTTGCCTTCGAAACTCCAGTACTTAATGTTGACTGTAAAGCTATCTTTGACCAATTATCGTGCCTCCATAGCCTCAACTATCCGCTTTCTGAATAACTTATTATGAACTTCTCGCTTTTTGTCAGCAGCAGCGCAGTAAAATTAGAATTTGCTGCCTCACCAGGTACGTTACTCTAAAGCTTTACGATCTTTTTGGTATTCTTATCATATTTCCAAAGAGTTATATTAACCAATTTGTTCTTGTCATTGCCGTTGTGTCCAAATACAATGTTTTATCCACTCTTATCAATCAATCCAAAACTGATGCCACCATCTTTGGAGGTGAAGTTGCCAGTTAGATTCAAATCTTTTCGATTATTAGTTAAAATCCAGATTTTGATACTGCCATCCAGAGCAGCTGATATCACAAACTATTGGTTTTAATTTGTCAATAGTGCAGTTACATTATCATTATGCTGTTACTTTGTCTTAAATGCCGTCTGTAATTTATCAGTCACCGATAATGGTATCAGAATTAGGTTGTGAGGCTGACTTCCAGCAACTACGACGTGCAGTGTATCGTTAGTTGCAGATTAACTGACTAGGTTTTATTTTTTCAGAGGAGGAAGCATTAGAATTCTCGCTGGATCCACAAATCCCGACTTTAAAACTGTAAAGAAACTCAGTGTAGTTTGATCTAAAAGTGTCAATTTCTCGTTAACCACTCTCCAAAGTTTGAAATTCTCCTTCCCTACTGAACTTGTACTAACCAAGTAGTTATTATACGTTGAAATAGCTGAAACAGGTCCAAAATGAGTATCCGAAACCGTATGATATGTATTCAGTTCTTTGAACAAATTATCCTATGAAGTTCCGGATCTTTTGATCTAAAAAACATTCAAAGACTCTCCATCCACATTAAAGAATCTATCATTACTGTATAGCACGAAATTGTGGAAATAGTCCATTTTTGTCTCGTTTAGCTTCACAAATTTGTCAGTTTTCTTGTTCACCAAGTACAACGATGCTTTTTTGTTACCATTTATCAGCACTGTCCGATCTCCAGTTGGTGACGTTATTGAAATCTTATCTGTCTGTCCTTTTGATAGTAGAGACGACTGCTTTTCTGATTCTAAAATTTTTGCGGAAGGAGCCTTCTCGTCGTAAATTATCATATTTAAATAATCACCATTTACAGTAAGTAACTCTTTGTTTTGGTCTTGAGTTTTGACGGGAAATATTGCTGAAAACATTCCTGACTCTGTCTTAGGCTGTGTAACTTACATTAAAAACCCGAAATCGTCATTTTTATATTGGAAAAATACGACATTCTTGCTATCTCCGGATACCAAAAGTCCTTAAGTTGGAGAGTATACAATGTCCAAATACATCCCAGAAGCAGTTTGGTTGCATCTTAGGTGCTAAAGAGGATTTGGATTGTTCAGATCTTTTGCCAATTTATGTAGACATAGCTACTTATGGTCCAAACTTATGGTTGCAAAATGTGTGACCCCATTGCCCGTGTCCATCAACACAAACTTTCCAACAGGCTTATCCATTTAGAAATTTGCATTTTTACCTGTGAATTTTCCAGAGACACCAATCTAGTTAGATCTGATTCCTTTTTTTGTTAATACTACAGCGGATTTGCTGGTGACCTCCATGTGCAAAGTAGGATCTTAGACCAAGGTCGGTTCGATTTTTCGAGTGTTATCACTGAAACTCATTTCACTCTTCTTGGAATTGTATGTCCAAGAGCTGACAGACCCTGCACCATCGCCAACGTAAATAGAATCTCCTAGAGTGAAAATATCCTGAAATGGGCTTCTGATCAAACCGGAAATCGATTTGTAGGTAACTTCAAATCCATTCTAACCTCTCAACGATTGTTCAGCGTTCCTGTTATCGTAGTCCGACAGGAATAAAAGGGACAGGATGGTGGTAAGTATAACTACTGCGGTGATAATTCCTTTATTCATGAGTTGAACGGTGGAAGATCTTTTCGGAATAGATATATAATCGGTATGGTGTTGATTAGCATAATGTTCACGATTTTTTAAACTTAAAAACTAAATTAGTAGCTGCAAGCTGACGATAACTGAAAATAAACTAATTTACATCTAGTTTGGCAAAAAAGGAGAAATGAAACCAGGGAAGTTGTCTCGCTTCCTCACAAAAATTTTCCCTCAAAAGCGTCCTTTCTCCACGTAACCAAAACGCCTCTTCGACTACCAGCCGACCGTATACCTTCGACATCCCTTCCTCCAGTCAATATACAATCTTGTGTAGCCTAAACTGTCGATACAATATCACAGATAGCAAGTCTTCCTCTAAGATGGTGGGTTTATCTCCCTGGATTGGAATTCTAATCCCAACCATGACTCCAATCCTAAGAGACCGATTCTATTCATCATGCATGGGCTTACGGGTGGCAGCTAGATGAACTATATTAAAGTTATGACTGAAAATGCCAGGAACTAAGGGTACCAAGCTGTATGTCTCAACAGCAGAGGAATCAATAGCTAAATGTCAAATTCAGTGCCCTTTGTGGCAATCAACCATTTCTAGCTTACTGAAGCTCTGAAAAGGGTTGCGGTTTACTATCCTCAGTCACCCATCTATCTTATAGGGGCTTCCTTCGGAGGAAACTATCTACTAAGGTATGTCTTGCAGAATCAAGACTCCATGTCGCAAAATATCAAGGGACTTATAGTACTGGCTCCTCCTTTCGATATTGGGAAAGTTATCGATTCGATGCCAATGGTTTACCAGAAGTTCTTCGTCAGGAGGTATGTTAAAGAAACGGTTCTCAAGCATTCAATGATGAAATTCTGGTAGAAACTCGGACTCATAAACTTAGAATAGCTCGAAAAGATTTAAACTTTGCGTTAGTTTCATCGTAACTGTGTGTCTAAAATTCTCGGATTTGTAAATGAGGACTAACTCTACCAGCATTACAAGATCAACGAATCCTAATTAAATTCTATTGAGTTGCCGACGATGATAATGGTTTCTAAAGACGATCCCATTGTCAATTACAACGTGATGGCTGTCGAGGAATTCAAATAAAACAAGAGTATAGAGCTAATTGTCACTTAGAAAGGAGGTCACTGTTGCTGGTTTCAGGGAATTACGCCAAAAAGATGGTATCCTAAGCCGATACTCTAATTTCTTTCCAAAATAAATGCTGATTCACGGGTTGAGGATCAGGGACAAACAAGTGAGTGATAGGTGATAATCATTATTTTTAGTTTGTTAATATGATTTGATATTCAGTTAGTCTTCATAACGATCAGAAATTTTTTCATTGAGTCCTGATTAATATTTTCAATCCCTTACTTAAAAGTCGACTATACTCCTGCTAAGTTGTCATTTTTGATTTCTGTTAAACTTTTCCGATCGTAGCAAGTCAATAACTTCTACTTTCCTCCGAAAACAACCAAAAAATCTTGCTGTTTAGGACCGTATATTGTGTGGAGAGACTTTGCCTCACTCATTCGCCCTTTCTACTGGAATACACCGTTATTCGCATCATCGTTTCCAAGCAAAGTCAAACTCCATATGCCATCCGAGTCGCCGTTTGCTAGTCTCCCTCCGAATATATAGTATTAATTCGGAGTGTTTTTAAACACAGATCCAGCCTATATTCCGAAACTTAATTTGAATTTAAGTTCGATCCAATTACTTGTGAGATAATTGTATCGATAAATTCTTTCATTTCTCTCCTAAGTTTACAGCACTCCTCCGAAAAAGTATATTTTATCATTGAATATCAAACTCATTGGAGATATTACTCCGCTAGGTAAATTTTAGATAAAATCCCAGTGTTTGTTCTTTAAACTTAGTCTCTCGCAACTGCTCAGATATATCAAATCGCCTTCTCCCTACTGACTTGTGGTTCCTCCTCCCATTGCATAGATAAAATCTCCCAATAGCTGATACGTAAACCCGTACCTTGGTTGTTTCATATTTCCCCATAGTTCCACATTCCTCTTTTGATGATCATAAAGAACGGTACTTCCGCTTACCTAGGTGAAAGAGTCCTAAACTCCTCCAAAAATTACAAATTTGTTCTTTCCAACATTAACCCCACCCTGATGACAATTGAGTTCCAGTTTTGAAGAAACCCCCATATATTTGAAATAAGGTTTTGAAATGTTAAACTACAGAATAAATGGGTCTTACCTCGTTCCGAAAACGTACACTACATCATCTTCACTCCCAGCACTTTGATCCACGATCTAATTTTATGACTAGTGCTATATGACAACAGTTTCCTCAGAGGAAGTCAAATTATCGAAATCTTGAATTCGAAACTTTTCACCGAACTTTTTCCTGTCGAAGTTTATATTCTGAGATTTCTTGGTTTTCAAATTGTACTTTTCTAAAGTAACGTCTTCTTAGCTTCCTCCCACGATGTAGATTGAATTTTCGAAAGGACACCCCTTTGCTAAGACCTTTGGAGCATTCAGTTTTAAATTCGACTTCACGGTCCCCTCCTTAAGATTGACACTTATGCACTTATCGGTAGGCCCGTTGTTGGTGTTTCCACCCAATATTACAAACTAATTTTGAGCACCTCTTGCCACTAGTGCAGACTCGACTCCAACATTGAGATTTACATCTAGATTTTCCCACTATTTTTTGATTGGATCGAATCTTTCGATTTCTTGAGGTCTACAGCACTCACCTTGATAGCCTCCGAATACGTAAATCATATTACGATAGACGACATTGAGTCCTGTACATCTTTTGTTCAGCATTGGGGGAAGCTATTCCCATTTTCTCCCACTGTAGTCGTTACCACCGACCTTGATCCTCTCGCATTTGTTCATGATTCCCTCCTACTAGCTACCGTAAGTCCGACCTCCGAACACGTAATAAAAAGACTGGCAAACACAGCCGAAATGGGTATACCTTACACTATTCATACTGGCTATCTATTCGAACTAATCAGATTCACTGTCGATTCTTAGCTTGTAAAGATAGACTTTATTCGTTATCTATTTCATGTCATAAGTGACGCCACCTGCTATGACGTACTCATCTTTTGCTATTTTCATCATTGTCGAGTAATTGCAAGGTATAAAACCGTTAGCCAGTTTTCTTGCACTGACATTCAGCGTTTTGGGATCAAATACGAATGATAACTTCCTATTGGATGAGGAAACCCCCATTAAAAATAACTAGGATCCGTGATATCCTTTCTCAGGTTTAGGAACTGGTGGTTATGGTGGAGAAATTAGCTTAGGTTCATGGACTTTTGGCTAATCGGAACAGCAGCAACCCATTTTTTTTATTAAATAATACCTCTCTGTAACTTAATTATATTACAACCTCTGTTTAGTATCACAAGCTTAAAAATTTGATCATAAAAAAAAGACCAGGTCTCTCTACCTATTGTGCATCTCTTTCACGGGATACTGGAGCTTTGGTCACAGTCTTTCAGTAAATAAACTTTTGCTTTTCTTATGGCTTCTTATGCCTCGGAATCCTATATTTTTTCCTGCGTTTTATACGCTTTCTAGTATTTCCGGTATATGGCATCCAACTCTTCTTTCTACATCTCGTTTGGTTCTCTTTTCTCGTATAAGTACAAATCTCTTGACGCAAAACTTGGAGGATTCATTAAAACTTCGGCCATGCCGTGCATATCTCTTATTCCCTAGCCTATCATTTGTTAGCGATTCTAGTCCTTAACATTCATCAATGCAAACTCTGCATATGCTTTCTAATATCGTTCTCTCATATCATCCAAATCATAATGTCTCTTGACTTAATCTACCCTTGGCTTGACCAGTCCCGCTAACTGGTGATGCAATTCCTGGCATTACCGACCATTTATTGGTTGGTGTTTAAAATTAACCTATGGATGGTTGTAATCCACCCTCCTTAACAGTGCTTCTCTCCTAAGCTTTTGTTAAGTTGGTTATTCCTCAGCAATTTCGTTATTGTACATCTTATTTGAACAGATGAATATTTCGAATGTATATGAAATGAATAATAAAATTGAATACAGCGAATCTCATGTTAAATTATCTCAGTCATTAAAAAAAATATATATCAGAATGAGTACATTCAATCCATAAATGATCCATGATCTCGAGGTACACACTCATAACGCCTTCTATGAAAGCTTGCTCTCCTGTGAAAAATAAGCCAAAAGTCTGGACAGTCCCTACTTCACAATGTGCATGAAAAGCGCAGGGATCAACTTCTACACATCCTACGAAAAATGGCTTGAATTCAAAATCAGAATTTCGATGGAGCGTAGATCCGGACAATTAAAATGATCACGCCCAACATACCTTGGCTGAAGCTGATAGACATATTACCAATAATTGAATCAATATCATCAGTACTAAACCATAAAATAAATCAAATCACGGTTTACTATATCATACATCCTATCATTTCATACGGTTGGATTGCCTGGATTATATTTGTCTTATTTGGCCCTTATATCAAATTCGTCAGGAGATGCCCATTTTGTTACCTCTGATTCCTAAATTCATCGAAAAGAATACTTCAGCGCTGTTTTCCTTGAAAAGATAGGCGTTATTGTAGGGCAGAAACTGATATTTATAAGCATCTGTCTGGTTAATTATCTATTCAGCTATGTTACGAGTCACAAACGCTGTTTGTTCTCTAGCGTTTCTTATAAACTTAATAGGGTTTCCTCCCCAAACCTGATAAGCTGGAACTACTCTTCCAGGTGGTACCACACTATTCGGTGCTACAATTGCTCCCTCTTAAATTATTGCGCCTTCCAGTATTACCGAATTAAATCCAATAAAGGCTTTCCTTTTAATATAGCAAGAGTATAAGGTGCATCCCGCCTGTATAACGTTTTCACCCTCGATTTCCAGTCTTGCAGGTAACCCGTTCGGCAAGGAGGCTGCCGTGTGGAGAACACAGTTATCTCCAATTGAGACTTTTTGATGAATTCTAACGTTATTAATCCCAAAAATACCTAACAGCGTTGATATCTCCTCGGATGACGGTACCGTGCCAAATTGCAATATGATTACCCAGGAACACTTCACCGACTAGGGTTGCATTTGGTGCCACAAATATGTTTCCCGTGTATTATGGGTTTAGGTGGTACAGTGGAATTGATGCTCTTGCCTTACTTATTGTTTAACTATATTTTTTTGGTGCTTCGATACTCTTGGTAGAGAAGAGTTGTTTTAGTAAACTGTTCGATGTTAGTGCTTTTCTTATCCACATCAATAATATGAATATTTTTGATTATTGATCTATCTTACAACTAAAAGTTGACTGTCTAATTCAAGGTGCAAAAAAAATGTAAAGTGTTATATAAAATAAATTTAAAGCATCATTATTAGCATGCAGACTGTTCAGTTTCATGGAGCTCATCGCAACCGATAATTTCAAAAAAGTTTTCAACGGTCATTTTTTACCGGTTTAACGAATAACTTTTAAACACCAAATAGTCCAAAGTCTATTAAGTTAGATCTGCTCGTTTTAGCTCGTTAAGGATTTTTTAGCACTAGTATTACTCATTCTAGGCGTTGCTAATCTAGTCGGAAGCAGATTAACTATTGAAATTTACAGAAAGAAGACTCGATCTATGCTGGGCATCTTATATGAGTGTGAATTTTTCAGTTAACAATTTTTTCTGAAGGTTTTAGATCTTGAGCAGTTTGTACTAAAATCGGAAGAAAATTACTTATTGGATTTATCTGATGCATTTCGGTATGTTTTTGTCTGTGAATACCGTGTAGTTATTGAACAGTTTTTTCATTACACTCCTTACAAATTATATGTTCTGAGTTTTATGCAAGTCAATCTAGCTTTAATTTTCGGTACTGTCTTCGAGGATGTACCTTGCCAAGAGTGAGCAGGACTCCTTGTCCTTGACCATAAACGGTGATTTCTGTAAAATATTCATTAGGTCAAGCATAGATATTTCAGTCTTGTCTTGGCATATTATCTAAATACGTCCAAAGATACCTTAATCGCCTTCTAACTGGGCACCCTGTGCAATTGCAATGAAAAAACGGTTTATCCGATTACATTTTTTATGTTTTAGAAGGAGACCTAATCGTATTGACAAGTTATTTCTGTGTTGTCAAATTTTATCGTTCTGGCCCTCTTCTTCACGGAGCTTCTGAAGCTGTTGTTCCGTCCGCACTCAGTAGCATTTACCTTGTTGTTGTTAGCAATGAGTATTGACTCCAGATTTCGGTATTTTTCTTGAGCATCTGATAATTCCTGCATCACCTTTTTCTTCTTTGCCACTTATCTGTTAAAGTTCTCGATTTAGCTCTGTTTCATATTCTTTATCTTGTTTTCATATTATTCCATCTGGTTTTCGAACAAACTAAATTTTTTTAGCAGTGCTAGATTTTCCCTTCTCTTCTCTTACAACTAACTGATATGGACGTAATTACGATTTATAACCTTTCTCTTTTCAGATGTTTAAATGGCTTCTTTGAGTTTCTGCTGTAAATCTGAACACTATTTGTTTTTATGAGTCAAACTGACTTTTAATTTCCGAATCTCCCGATCTTTCTGCAGTAAATTCCTTTATAGCTAGCCTTTTTTATTCTAGAGCTACCCAATTTTCTGTGTGACTATTAGATCTTTTTCGATTGCAACACAATTACTTTCGAACGAAAGAAAGTTCTCCGCAACTACATCCCGATTTTACTGAAAATTAAGTGCCTGTTGAAGTGATTTGACCTGCATGACCAAAGAATTGATAGTTTACAGATTTTATTCATTCTAACTCTTCATTTATTTGATTTTACAGTATTTCATTTATCTTTTGATATTTTCCAATTCCTTTCTTGTGCTGCTAAGCGCTTCTTTTAAGGTGATATTCTTTTTTCTAAGAACCTTCACCTCATCTGATAAATTGAAACCGTTGATCTGTCTCTTCTCGGTCTACTTGATATACATTAATTTTGTTTCCTGCATCTTCACCACGTTCTTTAGCTACTGGTTGTGCTCAACTAATCTCAGTACCTAAGGACTCCTGCTTTCCTAAATTATGCATAAATGTTACAAACATTGTTTTTCTCGGTTATTTTTTTATTTCGCTGAAATCGTGATTAAGGTTGGTGGAATATAATCTCCTCGAAACAGTATCCAGTCCTTCTCTTTTTTTCTTAACCTTCAATGTTTACACGGAACTACTCTGTAGATTGCTGTTCATTCGAGATAGTCCTGTTAAAGGTCTGATTTTTGGATTCATGGATAGATTCGCTTAAACTTCTTTTTAGCAAGAAATTGATTTTCG
>JAOWAT010098890.1:0-10609 GCA_028571025.1 Longipedia americana
AGTTTTGCAAAAATTCTCAGTTTTGCGCAAAATCGGCGCTCAGTTTTGGCAAAATTTTTGTCAAAAAAAGCCTGATAGACCACCCCATTATAGTTGTATAATGGGCACCCAATAAATAGGTAACTGGTCAGTTTTGATAATTGTATTTTAATATGTGAATTCTAGGAGTCTAATGAGTAATTATTATAAATTTCGGGGGAAACTTTAGTAAATAAAAATGTAGGTTCATATTTTGTTCAAAATTACGGTATTTATTACCAAAATCGAAAATAATGGCAAATTAACCGTGTTTTTAGTACAATCATGTAAGTCGCAACAGTGTGGGGGAAGGTGGACTAAAAAATGGAAGTAACGCATCAACATTGAAGCAAATGAGACATTCCAATAGATTTGGAAAATACGTAACTTTTTGTCAAAGTCTGCTCAATTTCTCACATTCTGGCAAATTTCGAAAAGTTCAAATCCCAAAGTCTACCCTTGAATTGAAATTTGACCAATTTTTTTCAAAGTGATAAAAAATGCTGGAAATTTCAAAATTTCCAATTATATCAAGGTCCCATTTTCAAAATAAATTTGAACGCCTCAAATATGAACAAAACAAGATAGCCAACAAAAGAAAATTTTCCCAACCCAACTCCAAGGGTGAAAATCATAAAGTGTTTTTAAGGGCACTAAACATATCCTAAAAAATTAAAAGCCCAAAGGATTTTCCTAAAACTTTAGCAAGTAAAAAAAGCTGCAGAAAAAGATCGAAAATTGTATGGAGAGAATTCTACCTGTCAAGGACTTCCCTTTAGATTAAGAATTTTTCAAAACTTTGTATTGATACCATTTGCTTAATTTCAAGCTTTTTTTGACAAAACTTTTCCAAAAATTCAGCATAGTTTATAAAAAACAAGCAAGAATGAAAACTCTCAATATTACAAAATTTTTAAATATATTTCCATAAGTACACAAAAACTTGATATTTTGTATTGAATATTGCTAAAAATTGTGAAAAGTCAAACTGTTGCCAAAGTTTTGATAATTTTTCTTTTAAGAACTCAGCTAATTTTTCTAAAACTAAGCCATACATTAGAACTCAGCTCCAAAAACATAATAACTAAATAAAATACAAAATTCTTAGCTATTCAACCAGTCTAGAAATTGTCAAAAAAGCTATAATTTTTAGAGAAAAGTTGAATATGTCCAATACCTATTAAAAATATTTCTATCTCATTAAAATGGTTTTAAATATATTCAGTTTTATTTCAAATTAAACATGATAATGGCAATAACATTAAATCTTTTTTCAAATTAAACCTTTGTCTTTGATTAAAGATGAAAGCTGCTATAAAATTTTATTTTATTTTAATTCTTATAATGCATTAGAGTATAAGTGAAACTTAATTCATTTTTAATTGCAAATTTTTATGTAATGGAATCTATTTTAGTTCAGGAAAATTCCATCATCCTCAGTGTTTCACTCACATTGAAAAAGACAATAGTTATGAAAATATTCTTACCGTTTTATTACATTGCATCTTTATTAATTGCGTATTGTTCATCTGCTGAGGGTAACACTTTAATTTTCTCAATCTCTAGTTTGACCTGTATATTTCTCTTCATATCCTGCGCAGAAAGGGTTACTAGGGTTACAAAATGACATCAAAAACACTGGAAATTACGCAACTTCCAATCATATACACTCTAAAAAATGCATGTGAGAAAAATCACGTAATATGGTGGAAGCCTGAGACACACTAAATAGCGTGACTTTGGTCACCGCATTTGGTGGAAAAAATCACTAAATCCGGATTTTGTGATTTTTTCCACCAAATGCTGTGACTAAAGTCATGCTATTTAAAGACTGAGTCATTAAAAATTAGACAAAGTAAATATTTCATAACTTTGGGCTCAAGCGTCAGATTAATCCATGCTTGAATGCAATGGAAAGCTGAAATTCTAAATTTTTCAAATCACCCCTTACTTTTGAAATTTGAACCAATATGAAGCGAAAAACTTGAAAATTGGTAAAAGGCCTAAATGTAAAAAAGAAAAAAAAATCAACTGTATTTGAGTCCATGGTTATTGCCCTCTATAAAAATTGGCAATGTTATCCCACAATATATGCAGAAAATTAAAATGTAAAGAGTGTTTTGGAAATAGGAAAATCTCAGCTTTCCTGAGAACCTATTGCTGGTTAATTCTGATACCATATGATGTGAGACAAAAGAAAAAGTCTAAACTGAACAAAAACCATTGACTCAATTATGACTACAATTGATTGTTTTACAAGTTTTATGCCTGTCACCATTTTTCAAGTTTCTCGCTTCATATTTGTTCAAATTTCAAAAGTAAGGGGTGTTTTGAAGAATTTAGAATTTCAGTTTTCCATTGCACCCAAGCATGGATTAATCTGACTCTTGAGCCCAAAGTTATGACATGTTTATTTTGTCTAATTTTTAATGACTCAGTCTTTATTAAAACTCTAAATCGCAAAAACTGAGTTGATTCTTCAAGAACATTAACATTAGGAAAATCTCTTTTCATAAAAATTAAACAACTTTTTTCTTCAACTTCCAAGAACACTTTATTTGTATCCAACAAAGTAAACAATTTTGTAAAGAAAACAGGCCAGCATAGTGTTTCCCTTAGTTAAGCATTTGTTTGTTTTGCCTTCTTTTGTGGAAAATAATATTGATGACAGAGTCCTGATTTTAAGTTACAGAATCATGAATTTTAATTTCCCAGGTTTTTTTTAGAATATTCTGATTTAAAAAAAATCAGAGATACAAAAGTTCATGATTTGAAACTAACCAAAATTTTTACTCTGATTTTGTTTTAGTTTTGAAGGATAATTATCCAGGCCCCATTGCTTGGTGAAGGGTTTACGCTCCTCTTAAGAATTAAGGCTCGGATTATTCTATGTAGTAAAATGAAAATTTGAGCAAAAAATGAGATAGGTGAAGAAAAATTTGGAAAAAATGACGGTAATGGTCAGTTCTGAGCACTCCAAATTCACTTCAATGAATAGGACCTTATTAAGTGAAAGAAAGCCTGTATTGAAGTAAACGTTTACTGTCCATTCCTACCCCAAATAAAAAAAAATTGAAATCATGTTTAATTAGCAATCAGTTTTGGGACAAAATGCATCAATTAAGACTAATCCCAGAGGAATAGGAAGCAAAATGTGATTTAGTCCAACCCTACTTAAATGAAAATGACATTTCAAAATGCAAATAGAGACCATTGTGTATGCGGTGCATTCTGCGAAATCAAAACATGAATTCGAATATTAATAATTCGAACGACATCGTGAATTGAATGTAAAATAAATAATCATTGGAAAAAGAAATTAATACGTAATGGAAAAATATCGATATTAGACATTCATTGAAAAATATGTGGCCTTGTGCCCTACCCGTCGATTTTTACTTTAAGAGTGAGAATGTGGCTAAAACATACTTTAACATGCAATTTATAAAGGTGAATATTATTTTCATTTTGTGAAATGTGAGCTAAATAAGTTTTAGTACATTGTTATTGTTTTTCTGTATGCATGTGACTGTTAGGAATAATTGTATTAATCATTCATATAAATTTTATAATAGTGTACTAGAAAAATGATAAAACTTGGGTAATTTATTCCATATATATTTTGTGAGCAATGGAGAAATAGATTTTTCACTACTCTTGAGGCACTCTTAGATTTTTTTACATTTAATCGGCTAAAGCACTGGCGTTGGGAGTTTTTTCTTGTTCTTGTTGTTGTTCACAATGAAAGTTAAAAATCGTCCTGAAATCGGCTCTTTAAACCCTTCTCTCATTTTCCAAATGGATGGTATGAACAAAGGGGGTTGTTAAATGACCTACGGTCCAAATTCACTCAGATTTCTTCTCCTTCTCCTTGTTCTCAAGAATCACTTTTCATAAGCTTACAGACTTATCAAGACACTGATATTCTTGGATTTAAGAGTAGTTAACCCTCCCTTAACCGAGGGGGGCCATCAGATGCCCATAGCAACTAATCATAATCAAGTTTCCACTTTAATATAAAATTCCACTTCCACTGTAAAAAAAATCTAAGAGTGCCTCAAGAGTAGTCTAATTTCTATTTCTCCACTGTGAAAGCTATGCCTGTCAAATAATATTAACTAAATAAACATAAATGTCACAACAATAATGAAACCAGAAATCTACTTTTGAGGTTTAGAATTTGATAATTTGGCTTATTTTGCATATTGTTGACATGTGAGAGAAACACCCAAAAATAAAACAATAATGGTCCAGCTCACACACATTAAAATGCTTTCATCTAAAGTATTACATTTTACATGATACAGGGGTCTCTCGATTTAACGACACATTTGCGAGGCATGTAAAATGTCGTTAAATCGTGAGATAGTCGTTATTTCGAGAGGTTTTTTTGTAATATCGAGAGATATCGTTAAATCGAGTGTCATTGAATCGAAGGACCCCTGTAATATGTGAACTAACCAAATACACTTTCAAGAAATTGAAACCAACACTTCAAACATATCTTTAAAAAGTTTTTGGTTACAATCTTTTCGTAAAATTACTCAAAAATAACTTAAAACTTAGGTCTTTCAATAACTGTAAGTTCAGGAAGCTTTAGAGGAGCTGAATTTTTTACTCTTTGAGTATACTTTTAAAATTTCATAGATCTGTTTCCTTGCACTGTATCACATTCTCACACTTGAAAAAAATAAAACCGAACTCTTCAGTATCATCCTCAAACTATCCAGATGACTTTGCTCAAGAACACTTCAATATTTCGAACTAAAATAGTAAAATCTGTGCTGCATAAATCAGTGATACTTAGTCGTTCAAAAACTGCTATGCATAAAACAACAGCACTTGGTCATTCATAAGTCGTACTGCAAAAATCAACAACCCTGATATGTTTAAAAGTCTTTAAGAATTTGAGCTGCACATATTCATTCAGAAGCTGGGCTTTAAACTCAACAATCCATTGCACAGTAGTCATAAGATGCCATTTTCTGCGAATTCCAAATGATTCTCTCAGATGGTACTTTCTTCATGTTAGTTGTGTTTACCAGCATAAATGAAGTTATGATTTGAAAAATTTAAGATTTGATAATTATAATGAAATATTTAAAAAAAATCCATTTTAAAATTCGAATTCAGGCCTCTAGAGTCCATTTTCCATTTTCATTTTCATTCCTATAGTTCGCTGGTATGGCGTATTTTGACCACTGTGCATTGTGATTCAGAAGTTGTGCTACACAAATCAACGATCTTTATACATTCAACTCCTTTTTGCCATTCAGAACTTGTGCTACACAAATCAACGATCCTTCGTCATTCCAAAGTCGTGCTGCAAAAATCAACGCTCCTTTATATCTCTGATAAAAAGCGCTGTGCACTCCACAAATCAACGATACTTCAGGCTTTATTTTTGACACGTTTCTAGACTTCGTAAATCGCAGTTTTTATGTTTTTGGAGCTCAGTTTTGGAAAAATTTTCTCAGTTTTTGAATTTTTTCTCGGTTTTTGTTAATATTTCCTCAGTTTTTTGAAAATTTTGCATTTCTTGGGAAAATTTTGCAAAAAACGTCCATTTTTCTTCAATTTTGAGTCAAAACGCCCAAAAATTTCGTATATCTGAGTTTTGCAATTTTTCTCTGTTTTGGGAAAAATTTTCCTCAGTTTTGTGAAAATTTTTGTCAAAAAAAAGCCTGTACTTACAGAAAACAAGACTACTTGATCCACCAACCACTCACCAATTGGTGAAATCGCCTCCTCAGACTCTTCCTTCAAAAATATTTGCTCAAAATGCCACCAACTACTTCGTCCCATATTGCTCAAGGCTATTGGGGTTCACCCACAGCCACCCTAGACTGGTGTGAAAATAATTATGAGGTGAGAATATTCGGACTTTTTGTCAAAAGTTATGATAAGCTCAGGCTCAAAAGGGGACAAAAACTCAATATTTTCCCAAAACCTTAAAAAAACTAAAAAAAATCAGAAACCTTCAAGTCTAGAAAATTGATTATACAGGAAACTTTCTTGAAATGACTTACAGTGAAATTCATCTAGAATTGCGAATTTTCGTGGGAGCTCTAGCAAAAAATTTTCACTTTTATGCTTGAAAAAATAATTATGTTCCCATTTTCCTTACATCTCATAAAGCCCCCCATAAGCTTTTGGTGTCAAAATTCAAGAAAAATTTAAATTCCCATATAAAGTCCATAGGAAAAGAATGTAAACAAACCAGCAGAAGGCCCAGTGTTTATCCTCGCTTTTCCCATGGATTTTATATGGAAATTTAAATTTTTCTTGAATTTTGACCCCAAAAGCTTATGGGGGCTCTTTGAGATGTAAGGATAATTGGAACATAATTATTTTTCCAAGTATAAATGTGAAAAATTTCTACTAGAGCTCCCACAAAAATTCGCAATTCTAGATGAATTTCACTGTAGGTATTTCGATTTTTTTTGATTTTTTGGGGGAAAATTTAGTTTTTTACCCAATTTTTTGCCTAAGTTTCTCAAAATTCTGAAAAAAACTGACTTGAAAAAAACGAACAAAAAAATCAAACAGAATGACAATTTTCTTGGGGATAAAAAATGAATCCATCAACACTGAAATTTTCAACTTTTCATCTTAATACATTAATTTTTTCCTAAATTTTAAAGAATTATTCAAGATAAGAAAACTTATGATTATTAAACGCTTAAAACTTCATAATTTTAAGGCTAAGATTTTTTCATAAATTGCTTCAATAATAAAGGAAAAATACACTTGTCTTCATTTCTGGGATCATCATTTTTATTCTGTAAGGCCAATAGTAACACTTTTCGTTGCTAAACTCAGACGAATTTTCCTTACTCACACCTTGAAAGTTATTCAAGAAAGTGTATCATATTATTAAAAGAAACAATAACCGAAGGAAGAAGGACTGTCGTCAATTTTCATTTTAATCTCTGGGAATAAAATTGAAAAAACATTATTGAAAAGTTTCAATAGAGAAAGCAGTATGATAAAATGGTAATTTTATGATTATACAACTCCGTCCATTTGAAATTGGCTAAACGCAAAAGTGATCAAAACCATCATTCTGTATGCGCACTTTTATCCAAGCTCAGGAGTTCTGAAAAAGGTTAGGAATATTTCAGAAACTAGAAATTCCCTATTTTTTAAGAACACCCCTTACTTTTGTTATAACAAATATTCATTTCTTTGAAAACTTAGGATGAAATAGGTAAGGTTTGTGGTTTCTCTGTTGAGCCAATTTCAAGTGGACGAAGTAGTGTATTACTGTAATGGTAAAAATCACTTAAACTTTAGTTCTGTGCAATTCAAAATCTATGTTATGTAATTTCATAAATTTTCTGCAAGCATCTATTATCCTATCATATCGAAATTTGATTCATATCAAATTCCTTTTTTCAGAATTGTGATAGAATATATTTCACATTTTTGGTGAAATGCCCCAAATATTTTGCATATTTCTTATGTTCGCCATGGCCAATTTGTATTAACCCTTATCATCATGCGATGGTTTATCTAACCTTATTAGTGCACGTGGATCAGGGTTAATGGAAAGTTGTCATGTTTTTACTGCAAACGAGATAAATTTATGACAAATAATTTAGTCTCCCTTTTGATTTTCTCTGCATCCATAATGTTACTACTTTCTTTGCAAGTTAGTTTCTTTTTGTTTCTAAGTAAACTCTTTTATTTCAGCTAATGATAATAAAATAGATCTCTTCTTGCATTGGTGTACAATTGAGCCCATTTTGAAAGTTCTATGACTTGACTGACTCACAATGGTGCATTGCTGTCATTTATGGTAGCTCAAAAAGCTGTTATTTTCTACTGAACACAGTGGAAAATAACAGATTTGTTATGATACAGGAAGGCAGTCTTTGCCCCACAGTGGAACAGAAGACAAGGAAAGGAAAAGTTTACTTAGAGTAAATTAAACGTCTAATGACGGTAATCAGAGAATTCTTATCCGCTGCACAATCAAGGTTTCACATCCAAAAGATTACTTAAACCTAGATGGTATTTTTCAATAAAGATAGGATGTTTCATCAAAAGTTAAATAGCATGATTTTCATGTTTTGAAAAACATTTTTGATAGATTTTGACCCCCTGAACTCAATGCCATCTTTAGTTTTTTTTAAAGAATCGGTTTAGATGTTTCTACCTCAATTTGAAAATTGGAAAATTAGATTAGGAAATTCAAGACATTTTAGAATTTCAAGTATGCATTAGAGGAAGTGCTTAACACACAAACAGAAAAAATATGGGAAAATACTGGAAATGGCGTGGAAAGCCATGGTCTTCAAAGGATGGTAGAAACATGTAAATGACATTTTATGGAAAATTTGAGAACATATTTGAATTCGATGAAAATCTGTCAGATAAACATTTCCAAACATGAAAATCATGCAATCTAATTTTTGATGAAACACCCTAATAAAGACTTTTAAAAAAATATCCATCTTTACTTCTAGAACATCATTAATTTTGCTTCATCAGTTAGTCCAAGGCTTAAAATTATAAGATGAAGCAAAATTAATATTTCCAAGTTATATTGGTTATCCATTAAAAGGGGTTAAAGCACCTAAAATTAGATCTTATTCCAATGGAACCAGTTTCCAGAGAGGGGAAAGATATTATTTAATATATTTGTTATTGAAAAGGTACTGTAATTTTTGGTCACATTTAAAACATAAGTTTCCAAAATCACTAATATTGGAATAATTTGAAAAGCCCATTGCGAGGAACTCAGAATATAGTAACTCAACTTCCCAGAATTAGGTAAAATTAACAAGTCTCAATTAGACTTCATATTTGCATCCAATATTATCAGGTGGTTGAGATAGACAAAATGGGAAGAAAATTGTGTTAGGAATGCAATTTTCTTGTCATTTGTCCTTTTTTGTTTTGTTTATTTTTTATGTATTGTGCTTGCTCAAACAATTCCATTTCCCGAATTTTCTTGCGCTCTTATAAGTATTCTCTGGGGAGTAATCATTTTCGTGGGCGGTGGTTTGGCTGGTTGTCTCAAGCACCTTATTCAAAATGATACAGTTGTGAAACCAGATGGAGTGTCTGGAGATTTTCTAGGATTTGTAAAACTAATTTTGTGAATGTTTTAATAGGAAATCTGTAAATGATGTTACAGAGCAGGCTTTATTTTGACAAAATTTTTTCCAAACTGAGCGGAAATATTTAGCAAAACTGAGAAAAAATCGCAAAATTGAGGTTTACGAAATTCTTATTTTGATGCAAAAATCAACAAAAATTAACTTTTTTGCCAAAATAACATCATTTTAGGGCAAATTTTTATAAATTTACAAGAAATTTGATGATTTTAAAGCTAAATTTTCCAAAAACTGAAGAAAATTTTCCAAAAACTGAGAATTTTATTCAAAACTGAGAAATTTTTTCAAAACTGAGCTCCAAAAATGCAAAAACTGTGATTTACGAAATTCATAGACGTTTTAATAGCCTATGAGCCTGTCAAAAAAAGCCTGCATGGGAATAGTAGCCACATAGTAGTAAAGAGCAAGTTGCTAGGTCTAAATAGGAGGATCCAATCAAAAAAGTAAGAGCATTTTTGGAATCTGCAGATTTTGAGATAAGTTGGATCTCACTTGAATTTGATACATATAGAAACGGTCTAATTATAGAATATGCATTTAGCAATGTCGGTGTTCCTTTGCAATTTTAATGCAGTTGATGCACATTTTAGTATTGCGTAACAGAGCCATTATGTGGGTATATATTGCAAGGCCTTCCGAATCATCAATTCTGAAACTGCTAAAAACAAAAAAATGGCAAAAAATAACTTAAAAATTTAATGTCATATTGCTGAGTGACTGTTTGCTTAAAATTGGATAAGTTAAAAGACTTTTAAAAGTGCATCATTAGCTATGGAGTGGAAATCAATAATTGGACATTACAAAACCTCAGTTGCTTCAATTCTACGGGTGACAACAACATTCTTATTATTTTGCTCTCTAATTCAAAAAGGTAAGAAATTTTTACTCTACCTTCTTATTCTAGTTATATTTATTCTCAATCTGTGGAACGATGAGCATTAGGGGTGAACAAATTTTAAAAAGTGCTGAATTTTATATCGGCCACCTCCTAGGTTTTGGGTGTGTAAGACAAACATTTTTTGTTAAAAATTTTTTTCCGGGGGGCGCCCCCTACCCCCCCTAATAATCAAAAATGTGTTTGCGTATGAAGTAAAACTTTAAATTTTGACTAATAAATCTAAACAAGCCCAGATTAGTGCTTTAATCCGCCACAGAACTTCTTTTTCTTAAATTTCTAAAATCTCAAAAATTTCCAAAATTCCATTTTTATTCAAGTTATTAAAATGACATCTTTCAAAAAGTTCCATTTAAGAAATAATAAAAATGCATTTTTTTTTCTTGAGAACTGATGATTCTGAAATTCAAAAATTGCAAGTAAAATGAACTGATTTTATGAAATGACTTTGAAATTCAGATATTGCAAGCAAACTCTTTTTTTATAAACATACAGTTTTTCAGATCTAGGGTAAAATATGCTTAGCATTTTCACCATTTTAGGGTTATGCTTATGCTTATTTTATGCTTAT
>JAOWAT010099001.1:0-10607 GCA_028571025.1 Longipedia americana
GAGAGAGAGAGAGAGAGAGAGAGAGAGAGAGAGAGAGAGAGAGAGAGAGAGAGAGAGAGAGAGAGAGAGAGAGTCATTGGCCTAGCACTACTTTTTCTTCAAATGAAAATTCTACGCTTTTCTGATAACAAATATGATGACACAAGCAAAAGCAAAAAACTACGAAGTAATTTTCCTCTTTGTGAAGTTTGATATCCTACGCAAAATTTAGTGCTGAAATATAAATGGATATTAATTATTCTTTTATAATGGATAAATTGCGCAATTTTGATGCATTTCTCACTGCTGGTCCGAATCAGATTTGCAAAAATAACAGTAATTTGTGCTGGGATTTTACAATTCAAGTTAAAATGACCTGTCCAGGCACACTCTTAAAGATCTTAAATCCATACAAATTATGGTGCCTGGACAGGTCATTTGAATGAAAATTCTCAAATCCTAGCCATATGATTCAAATTTGCAGTATTAAACCTATCAAATCCCTTTAAAATTAGGGGTGAATTCTAGAGTCAGAAATTTTGAATTTGCTGCTTTAAATACTTAATGATAAGCAGGTCAGAAATTCATGTTATGTCTCCGACTTTATTTTCATTAAACTAATTTATTTCAGGAATGAATCAAAACAAAAAGCTTAAATTTGGAGGCTCGACTTTTATCTTTGATGTTGTTATCTATTGAAATGTAATATCCTGTTTTCAATTTACATTCTAGAATTTCTTGACAGATATATTTACTACATTTCATCAACAAACTCATTAATTCAATTCTCTGAGTTTTCTCTTTATCCATTGTTTGTTATTCAGTAAAACTAAATATGTTTTCCTGGAAAATGTTATGCAAAGAAAAATGTCATATAAGACTTCCTGAGAGTAGCATTGCATTATTTGATACAAATTAGGAGTAATAAAATTTGAATAAATTCTTATGTAAGACCTGACCATTATGTCCAAATCTCTTACGGAAATCTCTTATATCCAAAAGACCTTTTAAGACTTCTTATTGAAAATGATAACTTTAAAGTTTCAAGCAATATTTGATCTTTTAAGAGGGTATTAAATAAAAAGAATGTGTATAACTCTAAAACTTTCCTACATATCTGTAGTTGAAGCATAGAAATCGTATTTATCATCACTTTCATTCATAAAATGATACTCTCTAAATTCACCATTCAGTCATTCCTATTTCAAACAATATTCAAAACTAATTAAAACAACGATATTTATTTAGCTCCCATTCAACTGGGATGAAAAAATACATACAGACAACATGTTTTTAATCTTTATGTAAGTTTATTTTCTGAAAGCCATAACAAAAGAAATTTGATTCCATGCATTTTCCTTTCATGATCAACATTCATGATCAATCAGGTCCAAAGCTTGTGCCTGAAAGCTTAGACGTCTAGCCTCTTCATCAAAGAATGCTTTACTGCCCTGGACAAAGAATTTAGAGTTAAAATCACAAAAAGCACGCTCTAATTAATATTCCATTTCAATCTGGGGAAAGTACAGATGAAGTCGGAATATGTGCATTACTTTAGAATGATAGTTTCGTGTGCAGATAAAAATACAATGTGTATGCAAAAATTTAGACTGGGATTACTTTTTTCAAATTGTTGTTTATTTGCTGCCTTTACCCATAGAACGCCGAGAGTTTTGAGATATCATTTTCTATTATGATTTTCCCGTAATTCCATGGTGACCAAATTTTGTCGTCAGCACTTGGACGGGTAACATACTTTGGACTTTCCATCTTGATTTGATTTTAGACTTTCTAATGTACAAATGTTCCCAAGTAATTTTTACTTTTGAGCAAGATGTCTTCTAAAACTCTCCAAATGGATAAATGAAGTCTTAATGAAAATGGAAAGATATGTTTTTGTCCTGTGAGAAATTATTACCATTAGTTACTTTTCACTTACTGATTCTAATGATTATTTTTAGGTACCTAATTGCTACTTCCAAATTCAAGATATTATTGGATATTCAGAATTCATGAATAGACTGTTGATTAGTCGGTTCATAATTATCACACACTTTATGGCATTGTGTATATACAAAAGCAATATCAATACACAAATGCGTATAAAATTGCCTTTCTAAAAATAAATTTCATGAATACCTGATTTATAACTCTACTTTCTAATCATATGAACTGCGCAAAATGACGTATAGTCTTTTTCCCTTAAACAATAGAAAGAAGTGTTATTTATGCAGTCCAGACCAAACAATAATTGCACATAACACATTTTAGAGGGGCATAAAAAATTTTAGTGAGGAGGGTAGGGAGTGTAAAATATTCTCTCTTGTCCATGCATGATCCAGACATTATTGTTTCAAGATCATATGAGGCGCCTCACGCTATTATGGCAATAAATAATTTTGCGTAAATTTGAGAAAAGGACGTTTTAAAATTGACAAATTTTAAGTTATTGATATAAAATTGAGGGTACAGGGTGCACTAAAATTAATATTGCGCCGATTTGAATAGAGATATTGAAAATCTGTCTTCACTTTTGAAAAGTTGAATATTTTTTACAAAGATTCCTGTTGTGCCCAAAAATTTCAAAATTTCCGAGTTATTGCCATATTAGCGTGAGGCGCCTCATATTATTCAAAGAGGTGAGCTTGACTCTTGCCCTTGTTTTGATAGCATTCACTGAATGCCAAATCAATGCGAAACTTTATGTATTTTTCTTATTTCTCATAATGATGAAAAATTAAGAGAAAGAACAAAAGATAGATCTTTAAAGGTATAATCAAATGTTATTGATAATCAATACAGGGACATACTTCCTTTATTATAGCAATGATATATTTTTCTCTACAGAATTCAGTGGAGAATGTAATTTAGGTGTGTTATGAGACAGAAGAAACACCAATGCCCCTCTGTGCAATGCAAATGTGATGTTTTTTCTTTTATCCTTCATTTTCTTTAAACTAATGGATAAATTTGATTTAAAAACAATGTCGTGCCATTCATGAAATGAATAAATGAAGTAGATAGAATTAAAGTACTTTGTAAATGCTAATAATAATATTGGATTATCTCTTTTCTTGTTTCAGCTGCAGCAAGACGACTGAGCACATCCGGCGCAGAAGGCCTCACCGGTTCCAATCTTGAAGTGATAGCCCCCTCCACAGCAGATGTTGAATTCAAGTTCACTTGGCCGCTAGATGGCTTCCTCAAACAGGTCAAATACGGTCCAACAACAACAACATCAACAGATGACTCTGAAAACAAAGACGGCTTAGACAGTAAACCATTTGATATCAATGTCAACGGCGTGCAGACCAGCTGGAATTTGTCGATACGCTTCTGGATGGGTGACGATGGACAAAGACTGGCTAATCCGTTTGTGCTCTGCTTGAACATGCTCTCTTGCAAAGTGGACAAACCAATGGAAGTCGGCATTAAGTACAAGTTCGGTGTACTCAATCGGGTTAATGAGGAATACGAGATGGGGCCACCGGATAAGGCGATATTGAAACTGGAAAACACTCCTGGGCTGAGATCTGTTGGGTACAAAAACATCGCCATTACGGAAAAGCATTTAAATGCTCAAGGCGACATTCAACTGGTTTGCAAAATGAGCATACTCAAAGATGATTCCGGGGCCCATTCACTTTCATCCGATCTGAAGAATTTGATTAATGACGAAAAGTCTTCAGATGTTGTTCTTGAAGCAGGCGGAAAGGAATTCAAATGCCATAAAAATATTCTCTCGGCTCGATCGAAAGTCTTCGCTGATCTACTAAGTCAAAAGGAGGCAGCCGATAAAATACAAATCAAAGATCTACCTGCTGAAACCTGTGCTGAATTGCTCCAGTATATTTACACGGACAGTTCCATCAATGTGGATCTATTCGCAAACACGTTGCTGGAGGCTTCTGATAGATATGAATTGCCGGGGCTGAAAAATGTGTGCGAGAAACATCTCTGTGAAATTATGAGTCCATCAAATATAGCTACAATATTGCTGCTATCTGACAAATACAAATGTCAAGGATTAAAGAAAACAGCGTTGTCTTACTGCAAGGATAATCACAGTTATATTATGAAAGATCATGATTGGAAGGTCATTGAAGAGGAGAAGCCAGAATTGTTTGAAGAGGCTGTAGATAAGGTGGCCAAGGATGGCTGCACAATGCATACAGAGTGTCTCAAAAAGAAGGGCAAGAGATATGAAATTGAAAAGGCCAGTTCTGTCTACACCTGTAAAGAACCCTAAATCAAATTATATGAAACAACCTGTTGGAGGCTGAAACTAGACTGATAATACTATAACTGGAGGGACTTGAAATAACTGGACTTGGAGAGTAGCTGTTTTTAGAGTCCTTTCCTAGACAAAGACATTCTGGACAGATATCACCTTGTGAACTTTTACAAACCTATATCAAAAAACAAGATACAAACCTTGTGAAATATTTAGGCACAAGACTCACTTAGCCAGAAAAAATCAGACGGCCGACAAGTTACATTAAACTTTAAAGTGAAAATCCAGCCATACATTATTTATGAGAACAATATAATTTTAATTCAGCAGATCATGATGCTTTAGCCATAATATCAACAAACTTCAAAACACTTACAACAATATCCTATCCATGTGGAATCAAACTGTCTGGAAAATCTTATTCAGAAAATCGTTAAATGAGAGAAAATATTTTGAATTCTCACATCTAAATAAATATTGTTTTATTCCACTTTAATGTTTTTGTCCGAATGTCTCAACAACAAGTTGTGTAATTCTGCACGTGTGTGCATGATAAGTAGCAAATTGCCAACAATTTCTGCAATAAAATTTAAGGGAGAAAAAGATGAAAAACAACAACAGATCTTTCTATTCTAGAGAATTAGAAAGATGAAGCATTGCAAAAAAGATAGAGAGATCAAATGTGACTTTTGCTTAAGGAGGGCAACGCTAAAATGTTCTTGAACTAGATAATAAAAAAGTTAATAGAGAGAAAGCTGAAAGCAATAGATCATTCTGTGTGATTGCATGATTCATCTGTATTTGAACTACTCTATACCGCAAGGGGTATTCATGAAATGTTGAATCACACAACCTCCAAATCGATCCATTCTATAGAGCAAAAATAGGAAAACATCCTCAACAAGAACAAAGACATTTTGCAGCATAAATCATTATACAACTCAACAATGAATACTTTAATTTTGCCAAGTTACAAACTAAAAACATTTAATTTCCTTATTATTGGCAGCAACAAAGGTAATTTTTTGTGTACTAAAAATTGAAATAGTAAGGGCGATTACACTTATTAGAAATTGATAGGTTATTGATTGTTTCTAACTAAGAACATAATCTAAAGCCATTCTTATAACCATGTATCAATATTTTGATTTTATGTAATAAAGCATACAGTAGTGCAGCCCACATTACATGTAATGTGAATGCTGTAAAGATATTCAGGTGTATAGTATACGTTCCTGAAATTCTTTGGAGCTTTCACATATTTCCTACTACAAATTCAAAATGGTTACTAAAACTTCTAATGAGAAATTGAAACTTGAGTCATTTTGAATTTGTATATTCTCTAGTGCTAGTGCATATTCATGTTTCATTATTTATGATTGTAGTAAAGTACATTTCAAAACCTCATCATATTCATACCTACTATAAATTTACAATCTGCCTTAATGCAAATATTCATGTATGGAAATTAACTTGGAAAAATTCATAAAAGTATCTTTTGGTCAATGGTTATCAACAAGCAGTTACAAAAATATTTCTATTAAGACAGATTGTCATTACTAATTACTATAATTACTTCACGTGATATATATTTGGTCTCATTTAGTATTTCATGGAACAAAAACATTTGGAGCTAAGTGTAGTTGAAGTTTGTCTTTTTTTAAATAACCCCCTCTAATTTAAAAAAAATCAGGTGAAAAACATAAACTCCATCTACAAGAGTAAATCAATATTTGTGTGATCTCAAAAGAATTTCAGTACTGTAAACAATAGATATTCACTTTTTACACTCCTGAAAGTCTTTGGAGATAACACATTTTGTTGAATGGATGATGTTAGGAAAAGAATACTATGTGGTTCTGTATTCTTTGTGTAAAATTGATTTCTTTCCTCCTCTGACTATAATTTTGTAGATACATTCTATTAATGTCATTCTTGGGTATGAAAAATACTGAAAAAGCTAGAGGAAGCTGTGAGAAAATAGTTGATTATCCAAATTATTTCTGAAAAACCTTTCTCTTTAGAAGAAGTAATGTATGTATGAGATATATGTGAAAGAGAAATACTGAGCAAGAGACATTAAATGCAATATGGCCTAATATTATTTTTGTACTCAACCATAGTCCTTCAATCTGCTATTTCTTCTACAAAGAAAGGTTTTTCACCATTGGCACAATAATCCTTAGAACTAATCTTTTTATGAAGACAAAAGGTATTGAGAGAGCATTTATTGAATAATTGATTTAGAATAATGAAAGTATGGTTCCAAAGTTATGAAAGCTTCAAATGTTGTGCTTGAATGAAATAAGTTTATAAGGTGAAAAACTTTTTGAAAATCTTTCTTTAAAGTAATTTTAAGTAATATGTAATCCATGATATACAATATGAAAATTAATATTTTGAAAAGTAGCAAGTTCATTTTCCCGACCTTTCCCTTTCACAATAGCTTTTGTTTCTTTTACTCAAAATAAGAAATGTAAGTAAAAGTAAGTATGGTTCAGATACGTCCAAAACCAATTAGACCTCAATAATAGGAAAGCCAATAAGAGAGTACTAGGAGATTGTTTTCTTCAAGGTTATTGTTGGGCAGTATAGTCCAAAATTTTCACAAAAGCAGCTACGAAATGAAGGATATGAATGAAGGATATGAATATTTATATTCGCTAGACATATTTTCGGGGTTCTAATTTCAAAAGGTGAATCAATCATGAATATGATTTGGAATAATTTATGGAATATCTTTGTGAATGATAAAGATATTTCAATTTGAAGTTTATTATTGAAATTGTAGAAGCAAAAATTTCTTTTAATATGACACATGAAAACTATCTTTATCTTGCAATTCTAAAAATATATACAGTATATTGCATTATTTGACTTAAATTGATGTATCAAATATTTAGAGTCGGTTTCAGGGAAAATCACCATTGTTTGATATTGTCTATTCAGTTCAAATAAATTAGAATGTTATTGTCAATGAAATTTAAGATTTTCCCGGTGTTATAAATTAATTGGCGAATTGGAACAATTCCTTATTACATAAAAAATTTAAATTGTATGAAGCATTGATCATGACAGATAACATTGCAAACATTAGTATTTATGCAGTAATTTTTTAAAGTATCATCCAAATGAAAGTCCAAGGTGCAAAGGTTTAGCTCTATTATTAAAATTTTTACATAAGATGTTATTAAGGATCACAAAAAATTGCCAAAAATTTGACCGCGCCATCTATAAAATTTTGATACTTTGTAACAATGGAAAGAGTTGAGATTAGAAAAAATCAGCATTAGAGTTGACCTTTGGACCTTGGACTTTAATTTTGCATGTTAAAGAACAACTTAGCTCGTACCAAATTTTAGAGATTTGACTCAATAATATACTTCCTAAGAATTAGCAAATATGATAATTTCTATAGCCATCGATACAATCATGTAACCTTGAAACAATGCTCTGATATTTTCTGTGGCAAACCCAATTTTCAAAGTATGTACTTAATTTTGTGATAGGTATAATTGGTGTTTACTGTTTAGTATGGTGATTATAAATAATAAAACCTTATTGTAAATTTATTCTCAGTCTCGAAATGAAGTGTGCACTAAATTAGGTAGAAATTTTGGATTAACTTGCACATTCCTATTTGAGACCGAGATAGTAAATAATTAGCTGTCACTCTTGTCACTAATTTTGACTTCTGGTCATACAGTCGTCTCATAATAGAAGGGGCACCTTCTAAGCAAGGTTAATGGTAATTTCAAAAGACTCAAGTAATGTTTATTAATGAAAACTTTTTAGTAACAATTTATTGAAATTCATGAAGTGTCCCTAAATATGAGACTATTGTCTTTTTTATCGTTAAATACAGTGGTACTTCCTCTGTCTCATAAAACAAAACATGACAAAGCGCAGTCGATTGATTTCTTTTATGAATCAGAGTTAGTAGAAAACTGATTCCATAATTTACTTCTTATGCTGCTGATCTGCTATCATGACGCGATTTATTTAAATAAACTTTTTCTAAGTGAAGAAATGCATTTTATTCTACAGATCCAGGGTAAAATATGCTTAGCATTTTCGGGATTTTAGGGTCGTGCATATGGTTATTTTATGCTTATTCTTTGCTCCTAACTTTAGTTACCCCATTATAAAGGTAGTATCCGCTAGAAAATTTGAGAAGACCGCGTGAAATTCACAGAAAAAAAATTGTCGGAATGTTTTTTCGGAATGTTATGTTTTATTTTTATATGCTAAAATTTCTGCTAAAAGCAATGAATTGACCAAAATTTGAGGGTTCCAATTATGCTTAGATTATGCTAATTTTTAGGCTAATTCTACCCTAATATGCTGATAAACTTTGTAATAAAAAGTGTGTATTTTTAGGTAGATTATTCATTTTTCAGATGTGTTCCCTCATAATCAATTTTACTAAAATTTTTAGTAAAATTGATTATGAGGGAACACATCTGAAAAATGATTGTTATGTTTTTTGTGCCTCTTCAACACATATTTGTACTTTCCTGCTCTGAAAGGGGAGGAAACTATAATTCATAAATATACTAAAATTTTCTCAAAATGAAGTAGGGACCAGCTTAAAAGTTGTCTTAAGTTTCAAAAAGTTACTCTTAATGAGAATTTTTATCTGTTAGTCGTCTTGCGAGTTGATTACAAGTTTTTTTGTGATTTCAAAATATATCTTCTGAAAGTGGAAATCATTTGAAACACCTAAATTGGAGGACAAATGGTCCATCTAAAAAGTTAAAATGGTCCACTACCATTTTGGGTAATAACTTACCAATCTCAAAATGAAGCTTTTGTTCATTTGTTGTAAGATACAGAAAAATTTCAATGAAAAATACTTCCTCTGTCAATTTTCCTAAATCTGTGGAGTTTGGACCATTTTAACTTTTTTCTACTTCTTACATTTTAACATCCATGAGTTATCAATTTCATGTCACTATTAGAAAGAGTTTTTATCCATCTTGTCAAAAAATAATTCCTCTTCAGAAGTTGCAATATAGTTGCAAAACAAGTGTCCATGTGTTCATTCTGCACTCAATTTGAATTTTATTTTCCTTATTTTCACAAACAAGGGCATAACTCTGGAAATATTTTTGTTTTGTAAGTGGGCAAAATAATTTAAATACCAGTAGATTGTTTTTAAAGTCACGTTGCAATTTCAGATACTTTTGAAATTAGTAATAGTAAGGAGATAAAAAACACTACAATGAAAAATCTACGTTTTCAAATTCAACCAACTACCCCCTAGTTGTTTTTCATATGCCAAAAGATCACCTTGTAATCAAATGGAATTTCATTTTGTCATAGCGGGTTCACGAAAGCTACGTCGTCTAAAGAAGAAATTTGTACTTTTTCGGTCATTTTAATACATACAGTTCCCTCAATGAGTACACGTACCTTTTTGTCGTTTTCACTATGCTTACAAAATTAGCTCTCCTGGCTGCAATTTTTGGAGTTACAAAATGCTATGAATATCATAGAAAAATAGAAATTCTCAGCTTTTCAATGATACCCCTAATTTTTTGATTACCCGCCGGTAGCCTGTTGAAAATCTGCATTGAAGGGAAAGAAAAACACGGGAGAAACTTTCCCTTTTAGTTTTGATGCCATAAGGAGAGGAGTTTTGAAGATTTTTCAAATTTTTAAGACATTTTCTGAAAATTTAGAGTTTTCCCTTTCCAAAAATATGTGAATCAGTTATTAACTTCAAAAAATGACATAGTAATTATCTTTTTTCTAGAGTGACTTCATTTCCAAAAAATGTTCTTCCTTGCGGATTTTCAACAGCTTGCAAGCGGGCTAACAAAAATTTATGGGTATCATTGGAAAGCTGAGAATCTCTAGTTTTTTGTGATATTCATAACCTTTTTCAATTTTAAAAATTGCATCCAGGAGAGTGTTTTTCCTACATTAAATTAACATGCAAAAATGATCCGGTATGGATACACATTGAGAGAACTGTATGTAAAAGGCTTGAATTTTCCAATTTAATCTAATGAACCTTTTCCATAGAGGTGGAATATGTATATGGCTGGCTTTGAACCGATCTCACCAACATGATCATTGATATTGCATTTCCTCACCCTGTTGCAACCATTCAGGGGTGTGAAAAAAGGGTCCACTTTCATATCACCATGACCAGGAATCGAACCCAAGATCTCCCATAGGAGTTCGACGCCTTAGCCATAATGCTAACATTTTTTATAACTTTCTTAGAGGGCTATTACAGAGTATACAATTATTGCCGGTAATTTAAAGCACATTTCAACGTTGGCAAGTTCATAAAATAGTACTTCAAGTAGGGGGCGGACCAAAAAATCAAATTGCTCAAAACCAAGCGGGGACCATTTTTATTTCAAGATTTTGCCCCAAGAAT
>JAOWAT010099112.1:0-10605 GCA_028571025.1 Longipedia americana
TTAAAATAAAATCCGGGAAAATGTGTACTTATGTATATAACTTGCATCTGAATCGGATTCAAAAACTGAATCTGCATCTGCATCCAATGCAGATTCAAACTAACTTTTCAACCCTAATTCCAACCTTTAAGATGTCCTTTTATTCTTTTGGGCATTTCATATAAATGCTTAGGATTCATCAAAGATATTCATGACCAATTAAATATTTTAAAGCATTCTGAAATCAATTACAATTTTAAGTGAAAATTGTCATGCACCGTTTTAGGATATAATTTGTGATTTCGCAACTTTTTCTTTCAAATAAATAAAAAACAAAGAAGGAGTACTTTGGCTCAAAGATTAAATGCTCATAATAGTAAAATTAAAGACCCGAAGAAATGATTAATGAGCAATAAGCACACCAATATTCTTTTTCGTCATGAAAGTAAACTTATTTTCTCATTTTCCTTTTAACAAATAGACATGTCTTTTTATACCTTTGATTATTATCTAAACCTTTGGGGAGACTTTACTTCTAAATAAAATTTCTTTGTCTGAAATTCAATTTCACTTAAATTTGTCATTCATTGATGCCACATTGTATTATTATAATGCAATTTGTACTGCGAAAGTTGATGAAAAGACTTGATGACATTTTCCTTATAATAAGTCTGTCAAAAAGTGTTTCAAACATAACTTAGCTCGAAGTCAAGAAGTGTTTACGAGAAAGCAGAACTAAGAAGATTGGTTTTAAAGGTAGACTGACCTAAAATGATGCATCCCAGCAAATTTTGGCGATCACAGTTCTCTGGAACACCCGTTCAGGACCCCAAATTTCACCAACCCCAATTCCAACTGATTTGAAATTTAGATGTCATTAGAAAACAAACACATTTCATTTGAAACAATTCGGTCGAGTCCTTTTTGAGAAATTTGACTTTTAAAATTTTCCTTTAGAATGCCCCTATTTACTAGAGCCATATAGAAGGCATTCTAAAGAAAATTTTTGAAAATGAAATTTCTCAAAAAGGACTCGACAGAATTGTTTTAAACAAAATGTGTTGGTTTTCTGATGATACGTATATTTCAAATTAGTTGGAATTGGAGCTGGTGAATTTTGGGGTCCTGAACGGGTGTTCCAGAGAACGCGATGAGGAAATTGTAAAAGTTGAGAAAATAGCATTTTAAATTTTCATTTTACTTCATAAAACTGGAAAATTCCAACTTTGCTTCCTTCATAGCAGAATTTTGAACCACTTTTAGAACCTGAAATTTTGTATGAGGTTACAAAATATGTTATGGAAGTGAATGATCCATTGCTTAAAAAAATGACGGAAAAAATTCATCGTCCAAATCCGCTGGGACGCCTCAAATTTGGGTATTCATTTTTTCAAAATTGCAAGACATAACGGAAGATCAAAATTGAAGCTTTCTTTTGAAGTACCTTCCCTGGCTTATTGCAACAAATCAAAAAATACAGACACTTAATTTTGAGTGATCTGCCTTAAATTTAAAGTTACAATTTCTCTAGAAAGATTACTTTGCTAATGTTTTGGAAAATTGCTTGTTGTTTTTTACTACCTCTGTCCCAAAATAGAAATTGTCTTCCCTACTAAATTTAGAGATCATTCTAATATGCATTTAAATGTCACTTCAAAACGTCTCACCTTATTTAAGTGAAATCTAAAGATTAAGAAGTCAACTTGAAAAAGAGATAATATTTCACACATATCATTTCTATATCTGTCACAAAGTTGAAATGAGAAATACGTTATACGGTGGGACATTGAAATCTTTTCAATGCTGTCATTCTTGTTTTACTTTAGTGGCGAATAACTAATTCTGTATGAGACAGAAAAGACAACAATGCCCCCATGTGCAAGATGAAGACTTGAGAGATATTCTCTCATAATCCATATTTCAGACTTTGCTGTCATTAATGTCAACTCTCTTAGGTTATGTTTTTTTATGAAAAGATTTTTGACTGTTTGGTACTTTCACCACCAAGAGTGATCAATGCAGGATTCATCTTCAAGACATTTCGATGGTTTGAGAATTTGAAAATTATAAATACAGGCTTTTTTGACAAAATTTTTTCCAAAACTGAGCAGAAATTTTTAGCGAAACTGAGAAAAAATCGCAAAACTGAGGTTTACGAAATTCTTAGGCGTTAAAAAGTTCTCATTTTGACGCAAAAATCAACAAAAGTTAACTTTTTTGCTATAATGTCATCACTTTTGCACGAATTTTCATGAATTTACAAGAAATTTGATTAATTTGAAGCTAAATTTTCCAAAAACTGAGGAAATTTTTCCAAAAACTGAGAATTTTTTCAAAACTGAGAATTATTTTTCCAGAACTGAGCTCCAAAATTGCAAAAATTGCGATTTACGAAATTCATAGACCTTTTAATAGTCTATGAGCTTGTCAAAAAAGCCTGAAATACTAGCAAAAAACCAATTTTTCCAAGTTTCATTAAACAAAAAATCTATTAGAAGGACATTTTTCCTGTAGCTAATATTGGACAGTGGAGTGTTGTTGTAACAAATTTAAATAATTACATCTTTCTTTAAAGCTATAAAAACCTCTCAAACATCTTTGTAATTGTTTGAATTCTTCTTCATCCTATATGTTTCAGTTAGATCACTTTTATGAAAGAGATTTTTTCTCCAGATAATGTCAATAACTTTCTCTGTGAGCAACATGTCAAGATAATATTTGAGATATTTTTTGATAAAAACGAAAGTTGAAAAAAAAATCATTTTCATTTTCAAGTGCATTGTTAATGTTTTCAGCACATTGACTCATTGAAGTCCATTTGGTCTCAGAATAAAAACTAATTTTCACTGTGAATAAAAGTAAATTTTATGAGAACAGAAATCTCTCCATGAAACAACTGTGTGCTGGATTTACTCAATGAAGAATATCTTGGGTGCGGTTGGCGTTGACGGAATTTCCATCAGGCACGATCAGCGTTCATTGAACCTAATTATTAAATTTTGTTCACGATAAAAATTCATGATTTGATCCTTTTAATCAAATTAATGCAACCACATATAATCAGGCTTATTTTTGACAAAATTTTTCTGAAACTGGGCGCCGAATTTTCGGAAAACTGAGAAATACATAATTTTTAGCAGAAATCCACATTTGTATTATTAGAAATATGATAAACTAAAGCTAATTTTGTGTCACAAAGAAACTGCTTTATGAATTTTTCGTAGTTTAATTTCATATTTTGGATTAAAATTACAAAAAAATCACACTTGCAATAATGTTTATGCAAATACTGAAATAGTGAACAAAAACATAGGACAAAAACTCCTAAAAATTGGGAAACTGAGCGAAAAATTCTCTAAACTGAGCCTGAGCCTCAAAATTGAGAAACTGAGCTCAAAAATCGAGAAACTTAGTAAAATTTCCGATTCTAGAAGTGATCCAAAATTCAGCTATGAAAGAAAAAAATGCTGAGAATTTTGAATTCTATGAAGTAGAATAAAAACTTAAAATGGGAATTTCTCAAATTTAATATTTCTTTTCTCATCATTGAAATCTGCTGGGGACGCTTCACATCTGATTAAGAGATGAGCTTCTTAAAATTCAAAGATGTCAGAATTTTTTATTAAATGAAGGTCTGGACCCCTCCTCCTCACCTCCCCCTCTCCCAACCATTTGCGCTGTATCCAAAGACTTTCAGGAGTGTAAAATATAGAAATCTATTGATTACACTCCTGAAAGTCTTTTGAGATTACACATTTATTGAATAACCTGGTACTTAAAATTAACACTACTTTCTTCATTTCAGATTTTCAATCCATGAAAGTATACAGGAAGACAAATATCGCAAATTAAAAGATTTACGTTCATTCGCATAATAAATACGAAATCGTTTTGAAGATAATCGGGAACAAATCAAGGCGTTTTCATCGTCGAAAGATGCTCGTCCTCGTTCCAGATGATCACAAATTTGAGATGATCCAGAACAAAACCTGAAGCTTTCACCGCTGAATAATGATCGTCCTCGTTCCAGATGATCACAAATTAAAAATGAAGAACAGGATGATGAAAGGGAAATGAAGAAATAAATAAATAAGATGAAAGGAAGAAAAATGAAAAAAGTGAATGGAACCACCCAAGATGACATTGTAGGGTAAGTGAATTAGATGGCTAGAAGTAAGGAGATAAAATAGCACTACAATGAAAATTCGACCATCTCTGATTTTAAAATCAATCTCAAATTCTGTTACATATACCAAAAGATCACCCTGTAGTCAAATATTATATCATTGTAAGCAAATTTGAAATGAAGCACTTCAATTCTTCTATAGGAGTAAAATGTACTTTTTGGGACATTTTACTTCATAGATTAAAAGGAAGTGATTCATTTCAAATTTGCAAAAAAGGAAAAATATTTGACTACAGGCTGATCTTTTGGTATATGCAAGATAATCTGATACCTCCTTTGAAGTCGGAGAACCTTCGACTTTTTTATAGCCTTAATAATAGGGGATAAAGGAATTAGATGGCTAGAAGGGTTCAAGTCGACAGATGAAAGAGGTCTGAAAGGGTTCCTAAACCTGGAAGGTATGTGAAAAATTTCATAATTCTTTAAGAAGTTTAAGGCACATTTTTCTTTGATTCTCATTGTAACTTAGAGCAAGGAACAATATCCGAGTTATGTGAAAAATTATTATACCACTCATTCCTAGTGAAATTGATCAAATGTCTTCATATATTTTTCAGTTTTGTTATTTTCAATAGGGTCGCATCATGCTCTGGCATACCTAGAAAATAAATGGAGATTTTAGGATGAGAACTCTGACTTTATTAATTTGAGAAATTCAAATATAACATGAAGCATTTTCTTTTTAAGTAGAATCCCTGAAAGAAGGGAAAAACCTTCGATTTCAATTGTCTGAATCTCAAGAACTAAATCATTTTGAAAGGCAGTTTTTATTTTGACAACTCTGACATGTTCATTTCTTTTAATTTGTGTCCTTCCACCAAATTCTAACCACCCAACCAAGAATATGCATAACACATCAAAGACACTATTCAGTATTCAACTCAAAGGGCAATCTCAGCTTAACTGGCCTCATTTTCTTTCCATATCTTTCATGCCTTGTGTCATTTTCAGTCAAAACCAACTTAGCTTGAAACAATTATGGGCAATCAAAGAAACAGGAATTTCACTTCCATTGAAAATGACAACATTAGAATTAGTCGTAACTAAAAATTAGAGTCATAATTGATTGATAAGGAGGTTATGTGATTCGACTTTATCTGAATGCTCTAAATAGCTTTAGAGCATTCAGATAAAGTCAGATCACGTAACTTCCGTATCGATCCATTTGTATTTTTGAGGTATATTAACCTTAACATATTAAAACTAGATCATTAAATTCTTACAACCACTGCTCTACAAGGGGAAATGCCTCGTTCCTTCACCCAGCTGCCTGAAGTCTGCTGTTGTTTGGCAGAATTGGCCAATGAGGCAGTGTAGGCTGAAAGTTTGTTCATAGATGGAGTTAATTTGAACGAGACGAATTATTTCCACTAAATAGAAAATGGAAGTGCAACGTATAAATTAAGAATTGGTGTAAATCCTGTTAAGATAATGAGCAAGAATCTTTTTGAAAAATTTAATTTTGAATGACTAAACACCTCTGCTGTGACATTTCTAGCTGGGCATGTATAATTTGACAAATATTTATTCTAAAAAATTTGATCCGGCTAGGAAATAAATATGCAATATATTTTTTATTTGCATTGAGTTTAATGAGACAGACTAAACAACCATCATAACTTTATTGGTTTAATTGATATTTTGTAATACCATATCATGCACATAATACAACCCAGACATAATTAAAAACTTCTAAGGAAAAATGAGTTGTGATCTGTCTACAGCACCAAAAATTTTAAATGCCAATAATTTGGGAATCTATTCTAGAATAATCTCTATACTAAGGTGACAAAAGGTTTCGTAAATTATTTTCAAGAAAGGATCATTTCATACCCAAAAATCATCCAGTTTGCATAAAACGGGCTTTTATTTGAGGCTCTTATGATACCTCAAAAAATGAGCAATTTTATGAAGAAAAGAAAATTGTTGTCTAAAATGTAAATGAATTGGAAATTTTCATAAACCTTTGAAGATGAAAAATATATTTGGCAAGAAATTTTGAGTAACAATTTTAAGAGAAATTTATCTCGAGGAAAATTCTTAAATTTATGACGATTAAAGTTTCTAATACTGTATTTGATTGCAAAGAGAAGACTCATGAGAAATGAGGAAATATTGGATTATGAAAAATTACGCAAAATCGCACACACACGCTGCTGTCATCACTTTACTTTTGTGAAATCAAGACAAGTTCTGACAAGATTGGTCCTCCGTACTTAACTTAGCAGCCTTCCAATTAAGTACCGAAACCTTCAGGAACACTTGCCTCTCAAATTGTAGGTTGCAGATGGCAAATAGGATCATGACAAAAACAGTTAGTTCATCATCTAAGGTTAATAGGATTATTACTTTTTATTATGCTGCACATTAACTGCTTGGTTTCATGGAAAAATTCTTTTAAGATTTCAGACCACCAAAATATATTGCTTCTTTAATTTCCAGACCTTATTTTTTGATAAAGTGTTTCAGGTTGAGAAATATTAGATTAAGCTTATGTGCAAAATTGTTTTTATTTTACTATGTGGCCCTTTATTATGTCTAATTTGTCCATATTTCAAGAATTCTACAAAAATACTTCTCAGTCTTATTGAAATTAGGTGAAGTTACTCACTACAAGCTTGAGATTTGGGGAATTATGTCACATTTGGACCATTTCCTTAATTTATTTTGCATAATCATATGAATGAAAGGATAGTACGTATAATAATTATAAATCAATAGCAAACCGAGCCTCATGTAGAATGATTTTTTGCATATTTGGAAAAATGCTTCAAATTTGTGCTTGGAAAGTAGTTCACAACTACTATTAAGTATCTTTGGAATCTCATTAATAACATGTTGATTCTTTTGAATGAAAATGTCTTCCAATTTCTGATTCATCTTTTATATTTTCAAAAAGTTTTATTAAAAACAGAGATTTTTGGAAAAGTTATTTTGGAACTTTGAAAAAAGTGATGCGCCTTGTTTGTGTAATTGCAAATAGAAATCAGCACTTGTGATGTTCTAATTAGAATTTTTAGAGTCCAGAAAAATTCCAATTTCAGATCCTGTCCAAAAATTTCTCAAAACAGTATTTTCTGCCTCACACTCACTCCAAAGTGGGCCCAAAACTTTTCACTGAATTGTTCAAGTTTAATTCTCAGAATCTCCCCTAAAGGTAGACCTTTATCAGCAAGGATGTTAATTTGTTCTTTTTGACCAGATACCATCAGTTGTAAAGTTGAAGAACATTTTTAGGATAAGAAAATATATATTAGAACTTTGAAGGCATATCAAATTCAAAGGACCATTAGAGAGAATTGTGGTTGCATCCAATATTGAGACCGAGGAAGTGTCTTTAGTTTACTGTAAAACATTAAACCAAATTTTAAAGGCAAAGTGTGATATTCTCACGGTCATGAAGTGAGAGCTAAAAAGTAAAGCAAAGAAAAGTGATTCTGTGGTTAAGAGATGAGAGGGAAAAAAGATAAAAAAGATTTTATTTATTTGAAATTTAATGTGCGGATAATTTGCAATAATTTACGGAGAATAGTCAGATGACATGATACTTAGTTTTGCGGTTAATTTCTTTTTCAAAGGAATGTTTGTGTTTTTGCGTTAAATTACTTATTAATGTTTGCGTTTTTGCCACGTAACGTTAAACTTTTAATGTTTTACTACTTTCGTTTAATAAATTGTGGTTTTAGACATTTTTTAAGTCAACAGAAATCTACTTAATTAATGTGTTTACTAAGACGATTAACTGCTGAGGTTTTCCATATAATTTATAACAGACGTCTACATTTTGGAACAAGCCTCTGTTTTTTCACGAAGTTCCCCAACAAGAAACCCAGAGCCTAAAATCAATTAAGGTGATAAAAAAAGTTGAAGGTCTTTGAATTTTCTAAAGTTGGTTTTAATTCTTTTCTATGTACCAAAAAATCACCCTGTAACTAAATAGAACTTAATTTTTTGCTTCTCATGTAGTAAAATGGCCTAAAAAATACGATTTACTTCTATAGACGAGGCAGCTTTCGTCAACCCATAACAGCAAAAAATAAAATTCTGTTTAATTACGGGGTGATCTTTTGACCCACAAAAAAGATCTAGGAGGAGTTCGAATAATTTTGAGACCCTCGAATTTTCATTGTAGTGCTTTTTTATAGCCTTAGTATTATTAGTGAGCTTAGAAAGATCTTTCCCCAAATTTTTGCAACTTTTGCCTACATTTGTGCAAAAATCTCACTAATATGAAAGAAATTAAACATAATCTATTATAAACTGGTTCAAATTTGTTCAAAGATATATGAATTTTGAACAAACAACCCAAAATCCGATGATCTCAAAAATAAAACTAAAAGATTTCTATAAAATTGATTTTGGAACTAAAACTGCATAAACAGGGCAATATAGCAAAATGAATACCAAAGAATGTTTAAATTACATTTGTTTCAAGATAATCGGGTTTTAATTAAGACTGTTAAGATCTTTTGAAATACATCATGCTATCCATTTAGTATAATCCTTTGTTTCTTATATTTGTCATAAAAGGAATGAAAAAGGGTTGAAAATGTGAGAATTAAGTCAATCTTTTCTTCTAACTTTACACCTTTAATTGGTTTTAAGGAAAAACATTAAGTGAAAATGCATCTAGCAAATTAAATTTAATATCCACCAATTTAAAATCTTTAAAAGTGTGAAGTAATCATCCACAAAGTGGTATTCATAATTTAACAGCCAATTGTTTTGCACATTCATGAAAATTGACCTTAAATCTGATATCAGCAGGGCGCAGGCCTAGGTTTGACGAAAAAATGTTAAAGAATTTCATTGAAAACAAAAAAAATGTTTCCTGAAAATGAATTAGTAGAGGGTTTTCCTCATAATTTGCAAAACTATGATTTTTAGCAACCGAAGTCTTCACATTTTTCAAAAATTAAAATATGTTCAAATTTCAAATCTATTTAAATGATCAGAATTTTCAAAATATACCTTTTTAGCTAAGACTGATTTTTTTTGGACTGTAGGAGGTATTTGAACCCCATTTGGCGCACTTTGCCCAAAGTTTTACACGCCAATTTGTTCCAGTTGTGGTTTTAAGGTTATATTTCGAATAGGTTCAAAAAGAACTTGTTTGAATTGTTTCTGCGACTGCTTCAGGACGTTCTCGTCCTTGTTTTTTGAAGAAAATAATTTTAAAATTACTAATTACCCTCGTCACCAACACCACAAATTCTTGTTTCAGGTCTCACATATTGATACGAATTAATACTTTTTTCTACTTCGTAAAAACCTAAATGTATTTACAGCCAAGCTATTTTTTTGCTTGCATTGAAGCCTAATTAGGATGTTCTCATCTCATCTAAATGACGTGTCGAAAGAGGTCACAAGAGTCAAATTAACACTTAAAAATCTTCTTGTGATCTCACAAACAATGAGTACAAGTGATAGGCCTTTGCAGGGATTTTCAATAAAAAAAGACTTCTTCAATTCTCATAGAGTGCCTTTCCTTGAGTTGGGCAACTATGAATGACTATTCGATGATTTTCATCTTTCGCACATTATTATATTATTAAATAATTAATAATAAAATATTAATTTGAATAATTCTTTACAGTAAAACTGAAAAATAACTAACCTTCTACATAATTGTATTCAATTTTTATGCAATCCCACTCAAAAATAAATCTTTCCATATTGTTGTGTGTTTACATTAAACACTAATGATTTATATAACTTTTGATATGCTGTACCTTACGGAATCATAACACTGTATGACTTCTGTAAATTTAATTTTTTTGTAATGAATGTCAAGGGAAATTTCGATTAAAACCACTTTAGCAAAAGATCAAAATACCGTTACTTGCTTTAATTCGAATCAAGTGTAATTTTAATTTTCTTATTTCCTAAATCAGATTTATTTATTTGCATTCCAAAGGTTGAACAGATTTATCTCCTTTTAAATGGGTTAAAAGGTCAAGTTTTGTCATACCAATGTGTAATCATCATAAATAATCCTGAAGGATCTTCAGCTTGAACAAATAAAACAAAAATGGCGAGTCTCCGTTCAAAACAGAATAACTTAGGGGCGGACTAAACTTATTTAGTGCACAAAAATTTTCAGCCCACTCCACCTCAGAAACAGATTGAAACTGAGCCCTCAAAACTGCATTTTTATAGAGTCCGTTTTGAGTAGGGTCACCAGGAATAATTTATCGATGATAAATTTCATGGTTTATAATAAGTTAGTTATTTTTGGTGGTTCTACTCAAGGAAACTGGCTCTACCAAAAAATTGCAAAAATTACTTCATAAAACAGCATTTCTTATCATTTGATCACTTTCAACTTACAGCAACACCTACCAAATTATGTTCTAAAAACATCATTTATTATGTTCTAAAAACATCATTTGAGGGGAAATTAAATTTTGTCCGCCCCTTTTGAGTAAATTTAATTTCAG
>JAOWAT010099223.1:0-10603 GCA_028571025.1 Longipedia americana
GCATTTCAGGGATCTTTGAGGGTGGGGTAATACAAGAGGTGGGGCTATACAAGAGGGTGGGGCAATAAAAAAATTTCGAATCAAACCCATACAGTTGTATTATCAGTTTTATGTATCTTACTAGCTGATAAGCCCGGCGATGCCGGTACTTTTTGGGCCTGTTTCAAACATACCTACCGTCTGATAAATCTTTTTACAGATCTTTTTAATAATTTTGACAAAAGATTTTATTTATCACTACTTTTTGAAAAGAAGAGATACCAAGTATCCTAGGAGAAAAGAGTTTTAGGGGAGAAGAGATACTTAGCATGTTTTGGGATAAACACTTGAAAGAAGAGATAACACCCATTTTAGTAGTGAAGTGATTGAATACTTTGTAAAAGAAGAGATACCTGCTAATTGGCTCTCATTGAAATGTAATTAAAATTGCTTGAAAAATCGTATTTTATGTGACATCTGGATGATTTTATAAGCCTAAAATATAAGTTTAATGATGAAGATACCTCATGCAAAATTTCAAACTCCTTGGTTCAGTAGTTTTTTTGGAGATAGCGCACAAAGTTTTCCCCTTTTGTTCATATTGGCCTCGTACTTCTCCTGTTGTTCATATTGGCGTCCAATTTTCCCTTTTATATATATAGATGTCTTACAGAGACAATAAAAGCAAATTTTAGGCCTTCAAGTTCAACTTTTTTAATCTGTGTCAAATTTCTTCATTTACTCATGAAAGTTAATTAATGAGGACAAAGTACAAAGAAAAGATGTAGCAAAATGTAATTTTATTACCCCCATGGGGCTATACCAGAGGGTGGGGCTATAATATTTTTTCAATGTCAGGGGTGGGGCAATACAGGAGGTGGGGTAATACAAGAGGGTCGGGCGATACAAGGAGTTATACGGTAATGCAATTTTTTGCCTGATCTTGTACAAGAAAAACCTTTGACAAGAAAGAACTTCCAAAAGAAATAGTCTTGGAAAAGAAAAAATCTTGTACGTACAGTACAAGAATTTTTTTTTGCCTTCGGCTTTGATACGGTTAATGAAAATTACTAAATGCATATTTTCCAGGATTTTGCATAATGCAATTTTTGCCTGATCTTGACAAGAAAAACTTCCAAAAGAAATAGTCTTGGAAAAGAAAAAATCTTGTACGTACAGTACAAGAAATTTTTTTACAAGTTTTATCTCTCGTGTAACTAAACCATTATTCAAAATTCAAAATTCTCGACCACCCTTTCGATTCAAGAATCTCGCTGAAATGTGACATATCATTCCAGAGCAGGAGTGAAAAAGTGAAAAAAGTTCCACAGCCAGACCTCAGGAGGTTCATATTAATTCAAAGGACATTTCATATTGGCTAATGGATATGGAACTTTTTTCACTTCTGTATCAATAAGAAAATTAAAGTTACAATTTCAAAGCAAGCAAGATTCCTGTAATCAAAGGGCAAGCAGTAAAAAGATTTGTGCACAAGTGATACGTATGAACTTTATCTTTATTCACAAAATTTTATAATACTATTTTTGGTATGAAAATTTTAAAAAATCCATTATATTTACCGTATGAACACCTAAATCGGACCTACCAAGGGTAAATCGGACCTAAGCTCAAAATGCTTAAATTTCACTCTCGTTTTATTTTAGCTTAGGTCCTATTTACCTCTAGTAGATCCGATTTAGGTTGCTGTGCGGTAGTGGTTTCAAAAATATATTTGCAAATATATTCAATCAAAACTCGCCCCAAGATCTAGAAAGTGACCGTTACCACCAATGCAATTTGTTTTTAATTCGGCCAGTTTTGAGTTCAAAAATCTGAAAAATTGGTTTTGAAATACTTTTCAAACACTGTGGGAATTTATGTCACAACATGACTCAAATGAAACAAAAAGGCATCATTCCTATGTCATTTATGGCCATATTTTTTGACATAATCTAATATTCTTGTTCAAAAAGTTTCAAACTGAATATAGACCAGTTTTTGTTGTCAGACTATCCCAAAATTTCAAGATTTTATGTCCTTGTTACAGGACAAAATATTGACGATTTTTCATTTTGGGTTGTTTTACAAGCATTTTTATTGAACAATATTAATATTGTAAAGGTCAATATTTTGTGCAGTGTAACAGCAGTATTAGTAGGGTGGGTCATCCGAAAAAAATCTTCGAGAATGATGCCCGAAGGTGACTAATTCCTCTTGTCTCAATGACTTCAAAAATACCCTAACTTTTCCCAGAAAATGCCTGAAAGGGGTCCCTTAAAGCCCCTACATTTTACTACATAAATGCACAGTTAATTTAGATTAGTTGTGCATTTATGTAGTAAAACGTAGGGGCTTGTAGGGACCCCTTCCTGGCATTTTCTGAGAAAAGGTAGGGTATTTTTGAAGTCAGTGAGACTAGACAATTTTTTTAAGTCACCTCCGGGCATCATTCTCCAAGATTTTTTTTGGATGACCCACCCTAGTATTTGTAAAAGTTGTGCATAATTTTTATGAAATATCATTGACATTTCCAGTTTCTTCTTGATTATTATGGTTTTCCTTTTCAATTTTAATAGGCAATGGTGGCAATTGCAATAAAGATGGCAACAAAGGCGGAGTGTTGCCACTGCTGCTGTTACTGTTGGACTTATTAGTGTCGTTTTTCGGTGTCGATGTCAGAGTCAAAGTGTGCGGTTTTGCGGATTTTGTTGCGGAAGAAGAAGATGAAGTGTTGAGAGCGTGGGGTTTCCCGGATTTTTCGGAAGAAGTTTTGGTGGTGGTTGTGGTGGCTGCTGGGGAAGAGGAAGAAGTGGCTGAATTGGCAGGAGCGGGGGAATTTAGGGCGGAATTGGCAGGAGCGGGGGAATTTAGGGCGGAATTGGCAGAAGCGGATGACGATTGATTGATCATATCATTGAATGTCTCGAATTGAAACTGCGGAGTGACGGGTGCTGGCGCTTTGTGGTACTTGTGTATATGTCTCTGGAGATTACGTTTGGTGACGATTATGTGGGCGCAATAGGGGCAGCGATAGGTCAAACGGAGGTGAATAGCCTCAATGTGTCTCAAACAGTCTCTGCGCGTTTTCGATCTCTGAAGGCATTGCCGACAAAAGTATTCGCCCGACGCAAAATCTTGACCTAACAAATGGCGGCCGTCAAAGGCAAAGTCTGAAAGATAAAAAAGATGGAAAAAACTTACTACAAATTTACGAAATTTTACTACAAAAGAAATCTAAGCTAAAATTTTATTAAGGGCAGACTGACTCAAATTATATTGTGGGTGGAAAATATGCTCTTATTTATTACCATGAAACACAGGAAAGTACAATAAATTCTTTTTAACACATTTTGTAAAGTTTTAAAAATTGTGCACCCAAATTTTAGGTCAGTCTGTCTTTAATAAATAAATAAACTAAAACTAGAATTACTTTATTTTTTGGTATTTGTGTCTCAAAGTTCAGTTTTCAGCAGTTTACATCTGAGTGCATTTTTCTCATGTGCGTTTGAAAGTAACTGAGGGCTGGAAAACTCTGTCGACAATATTCGCAAGAATATTTATTTTTGATGTGTTTAAGCTCAATGTGTCTGGTGGTATTGGCCCGCTTTTTGGAATTGTACGGGCACAAATTGCACCAAAAATTGCCGGCCGGATCCCGCTTCATTACGTCATCAATGCTCTCAAATTGATCTTCGGTGTACGTTGTAATATCCGGTTGGTCTTGCTGTTCCACTGAAAGAGAACAGAGACAAAATTCCGGTTTGACAAAGAGGAAGTGGTTGGTTTTCGGTTTTTAAAAATTCGCAAAAATGTGCGTGTGGACGAAAACAAAAGATGACGGTGCAGTGATTTGGTGCAAAGAACTGAATATTTAACCAAAGGTGAGGTGGGTGAATAGGGAACAAAAATGCAAAATAAAACCAGAACTCTTTAAATGTCAGTAGTGAGGTCGTCAGTACAAGATCAAGATCAATTATTAAAGTCTCCTTTTGATGTGTCATCTGTATTTTTAAAACAAGACATTTTGCCACTACTCTCCCATTATGGCCTAGTAACAAGGGATTACAATATAGACATTTTTTTTCAATACAAAAATATTGTCAATTTTATTTACCCATTGAAAAAATTGACAATTTCTGCCAGTGTAACCAGGCCCTTAGAATTTGTTCTACATGTTTCATTCATATGTAAATTTTCAACAAAGTGCTCAATTTTCAATGGGATAGACGTAGTATACTACTAGTAAACAAATAAAAAGAAAGATTTTTTATATTACTGTAAATTATAACAAGTAGTTTCTATCTCTGTCTCAAAATAGATCAGGTAATTCAATCCGTAACAATTCTAACAGAATAAGCAACATAACTTAACTTCATAATGTTTATTTCTAGGAAAACATTAAAATTTTCATCATTTGACTGGCTAACAGTAGATACGACATCTGACTTTAAAACATGGAAGCTCATACAACATTTTTATATATTTGGTATTATCGTGTCAAAACATACTATACATCTTTCGTTAAAAATTTTACACACAGATTTTTTTGAAAATTGGTATGGACTCTTTTCTTCTCATTTTATACATGAGTTGAATGGCAAAATGCAAAGTACTGTAATGACAAAATGTTAGCAAGGATTCTTGCAATGCATAAATTTGATTTCGGGAGATGCCATACCATTTTTTCAAATTTTATGTAACAAAAACCTACAACGGCAGTTGAATAAGGTACTTAATGGAATGTTTGTGGTACATCAACATTTTGAATTTCCTTTCACCTGAATATTTTAAAATTGGTCTCAATGTTCATACTTTTCAAATTTATGGATAACATGAGGTGCCCCATCCGACTTTTGAAATTATCAAAAATTTTGTGATTTTGGGGTCCCCCAATTTTTAAAAATTTTGATAAAATTTATCTTTCATGTGCTCAAAGAATTGCTCAATTATCTCTTTTCCTCTATTGAGGTTCAATGTTGCATTTTCAATGAAATTACTACATTAATTATGTGACATTACGGAAAAATTAAAATGCTCTTTTCTCAAAATTACGTGAAATTTGTAATTTGAAAAGTCCGTTGGGGCACCTCACATTTTAAATCTAAAGACTTAATTTTCTTTAACAAAATAACAAGGATATGAGATCTAAGCTTCGAATTACTTCACAAGGATCAAGTTACATGTACGACAGAACTTCAGTGTAGCTGATACGACATAATACAAGATTCAAGTCCTCATTTATGGACTTTATTCAAGTGTCTCTGAAGATAGTATTTTGACTTAGTCATATGCCCGCAGAAATCACATTTGTAGTTGCCAGGGCAATGGTGGGCCTCAACGTGTCTAAAGATATCGGTTCGAAGCTTAGCTGAATGGTTGCAGGCTGAACACCAAAACAAGCCTTTGGGGTCACGCAGAATGTAGGAGTCAATATCTGGAAGAGTTAAAGGGAAGCAAATTTGTACTGAAACTCTCATAAAATGAACTGTTTGGGTTGGTTCAAGAACACATTAGGAGGAAAGCAAAAGTTTTAACCGTATCCTCGCCGACAACAAATTGTCGTTGACGTATTTACACAGAGGAAGCTTGAATACCACAAAATTTTACGCGAAAATGTGTAGCATACATAAAAACTACTACTAGCAAACAAGATCACTTAATTTTCAATAGATATGTCTTATTTTGGGATGGAATATATTTGACAATTGACCTCAACAATTCTTAGAAAACAAAGACTGTCCAAAATTTTTTCGGCGTTGATTGGGTTAAATAAGCATGATATTTAATAAATTGGCTTTCAGAAAATACAAAATAGTTTAGCTTAAATTTCAAGGCAATCAAGATTATCAAAAAGTGTAATTCAACTTAAAATACTTGTCTAAATTGAATTACTCAATGACATTTACTACCTCTGACCAAAAAAAGGAAACAGGATATTTTTTCAAACTAGCATGAAAAATGAGAAAAAATCAATGAAAATTATAATATTGGCAGCTGTTTCAATATCATTTTGATATGGCCAATCACTTGACTTCCTGAAAGACAAGATGATATGTCTGATCTAAACTGAGAAAGAGGAAGTATCAGATTTCAAAACTATTGAGTAATTGAGAATAATGAGAGTTGAGACGATTCCCTTTAACACCTTGCAAACATCGAAAGAAAAAGTTATCAAGAAAAAGTAGTCAAAAGCACACTAGGGGCAGGCTACCTGATTCACTTTATCCCAAAGCCATACCATATGATGGTCATTTAAATAAAGTTATTCAAAGAAAGGTGGTAATTTGTGACTTTGAAACTGTTTATGAACTTTGTTAAGGTGTTTCAGATACTGATATTTTGCCTTGTGAGGTCTCATACAAAATTCACAGACATAAACGGATGAGTGAGGATGATTAGACTCAACATGGCGTTCGGTATCTTGTTTCCTCACTGACGAATAGTCACAGCTGATACACCGCCAAACGTTTTCCGAAGAATCTCGCACGATATAATCCTCTACTTTCATTCCAGCCTTCTCCTGCTCACTCTTTGACTCTACTGATGCCGCTGGAAATGGCGCCTTTTGCTCATTATCTGGTCCTACTACCGCTTCTGGAATTGGAAGGAAAAGCCGACGCTTCAACAGAGGCTATCAATCAACGCAAGCAACTTCGACAATTATGTCTGTCTGTCTATCGGTCTCAGACAGACATTGTGTGTCTGTCTGTCTAATGTTCTACAGGTCTAGGCGTCTAAGTGTCGATGAAAAATAAGTCCAATAGTAACATAAATCTAAATGAACTGAAAACTTTTGAAACCAATGGATTTAATAAATAATATTGAATACTTTTCTCTGCCTGAATTTAAATAGGACAACTCAAGTTTTTGACACCATGAATTGCCCTATCTATACTGAGATAGAGAAAGTGTTTTAAACATAAATGAATAAACTGAAATTGTGCATAACAAAAACATGCTTCAACAAAGTAATGAACGTATTTGTTATAGGAGGAAATAATGCCATGGTCTGTGAGCTAATAGAAGTGTTTGATTGAGCTAACTGAAATAATTTCTTTTCGAGCATATTTTTTTCATTTGATTGAACCTTATTTCATTTTAAAATCTTGAAAAGCAAAATCTCTCACAATCATTTAACTTGATTGTTCCTTAAAAATGTCATAATAATTATACAGATCTAAAATTTGCTCACAAAAACTATATGATTGAGGCTCAAAAATTACCTTCGGTTAGGAAAAATCATTGATAGACTATATGATTGAAGCTGCAAGAGAAATTGAGGCAAATTGACAGAAAAGGAAAATAACATTTTTTTCGAATTTTCAAAGAGCTACTATAGGTTAATAACTTTTTAAATTTACAAAACTGAAAACAGAAGGCTAGTTTTAAAACCCAGAAATAGCCCTTAAATTTCCCCCTTACAACTATCAATTATGTAATCTCATATGAATTTCAGGAGCTTTATCAATAGATACATAATTATTTCATACCCATTGATTACTTTTAGGAGATTATTTTGTCAAACTAGTACTCAAAAGTCAATTTCCTTTTCCATTCCAAAGCCCCAGATCAATATATGTTTACCATACCTTTATTTCCATCCGCTCCGAGTGCCATACTGGGATCCAGAGATCCATCTTCGAACCCAGATCCATCCAGACTTTGATCAAACTGCCCCGGATCCACTGAGGAAAAATCCCCACCCGCTCCAGATGGATCCCCAAAAGCTCCCCCTGCTTCGCCTAAGGAGTTTTCATCTTCATAGTTTTGAGTGGAGTTGATTGTATCACATGCTGGAAGCTCTGACTTTAGGAGTTGGTGGTGATCAGGTACTACCGATTGGGCCGAGAGGATTTTAGGGGGAGCTTGGAGGAGCGGTGGGGGAGGAGGGGGAGCGATTGTGCCCATCTTTCGCTTTTTGGCTCCCGTGGCGGGGAGCGAGTTGGAAATGCTATTGGAATGTTGGTGGTCATCACGTTTTTGTTTCTTGCCACTGTTTGTCAGTCCTTTAATTGATAATAGGGTGTTTCATCTCAAATGAAAATTGGTCCAAATGACGGCTTAAATAGTTTTTGGAAAGATTTTTTCTCTTGATAATCATAGTTAAGAGTAAATATTGCAAATATTTGATTTAGTAAAATTAGGTGACTACTTGCCACCCCAAAATTTACTTACTTTTCTTAAAAATTATCCCTTGAGTAAGATTCTAGATGTAATTTGTTAAGATTAATCAAAAAAATATGAGGTGCCCCATCGGACTTTTGAAATTATCAGAAAATTTGTGTTTTTGGGGTCCCCCAATTTTTAATTTTAGCTAAAATTTATCTCTTATGTGCAAAAAGAATCAATCAATTATCTCTTTTCCTCTATGCGGAAATTGAGGTTCAATATTGCATTTTCAATAAAATTACAACATAACGGAAAAATTAAAATGTCGTTTTCTCAAAATTGCGCAAAATTTGTAATTTCAAAAGTCCGTTGGGGCACCTCACATGTTTCAGGATTCATTTTGTACACAATTTTTGGACGAAACACCCTGACTACCTTTGACGGCTAAGTCTTCAGCCACTGCTAGAAAAGCATTAAGATCTTCCTGGGCGACATTCACTTCCCCATGATAAATAAAGTCCAAAATAGAGGAGAGTTCATTGTGCCTCACACCTTTGAGGAATAGGAGCGGATTCTGGTGCTTGTTTTTGGCCAGGATCCTCCTGAAGAATGGCGAGCACGCAGCCAGAACAACTTTGTGTGCCGGGATTTGTTCTTCATCTCCGGACACTAATGTTACGTCGAAGAAATCGGTGTCACTTCTCAGTTCTTTGAATGTTCCACAGATGTTCGATTCAAAGTCGTTCCAACGTAGGCAAAATTTCTCGGCCGTCCCCATTTTTGATTGGAGAGGCAAGAAGCACTTTCGAGAAATCTACAATTTCTCAGACTTCCAATGAGTATTCTATTAATAAAATTTATCTAATCAACGCACAACAATAAGATCAAAGTTCTGAAACTACTTTTGTGACCAATTCGGGCTTTTTTCTATCACAAATTCTTGAAAAACTTAGTTTCAATTTTTCATTTGCATTCGTTGTAAACTAACTGTTCCTCTCACTTTTTCACTTATTACATGGCACACTGTAGAGGCAGTCAGGCTAGCTGCTATTGTGGTTGCAATTCAAGATGGTGGCTGAGAACTTAGGGCTATGAGAATGAACAAAATTCACCTGATGATACTTGAAGTGATGGCGTCTCTCTATGGCTAGACGTTCCGGTTCCATGATGCATGGTGTGGGGACACTTTTAGTCACTCAGTCAGTGTGCACGCGTTCCAATTTGGAGTTTTATGATCAGTCTTCTTTTTGAGATTTCATTGCTGCTACGTAGTAAGAAGTTCCCAGGTTTTGTATGGCAATGTCATATGGAAACTGGGACCTGGAAAAAAGGATGCAAATTGTTAGAATCATCATTAGGTGCTTCTTTCATAACAATTTAGATAGGGTTGTTCCTATCCAGGACTGCACAATAAAATATGTTTTATTGATATCAATTTCCAAACATTACATACAATTACTGAATATTATACTTTTCATTATTATTCTCAGAAATGATCAACCATTATAAACATTAAATTTTCAAAAACTTTTTTTTACAAAAATCTTAATTTTTGAAGTCATTTTTTTTATAAAAAGAAAATAATCTTTTACCCCTAGATAAATCAAAATTAGATGATTTGGTGAGAACTTTCTCATGACATGTTTCATGCTCCATAAGATTTTAATGACTTTGGAATATTACTTGAAACATGTTGCATTTTATGAAAAGTGTTTCATGACACATGTGTTACCTGTTGCAGAAAATTTTTCGCACCATGTTTTGAGGTGAACTGTACATTTAATATTCAAAGTATAAAGGAAACTAAATTTGTACAAATAAAAGCCTTAGAGTATGGACAAAGGCAGGACCGCATGGCCCACTTTGGTCTCACTGTCTGCCCTCTCTTTGCCCTAACTAACTACTTCTTTCTCTCTCTCTCCCTCCCTTTTCACTTAAACTCAAGCAAGAAAATGATGACGATGATGATGTTCAATTCTTTGTTAGCGGTCCCGGACCTAGCAAAACAGGAAAAGAGAAAATTTCAGAGATCTAATACTCATGCTGACTGCGTGTCTGCGTTAGTGAATTTTAACTCAAGGCAAGCAGGGAATGAAGTTTTTGTTCTTGTTCTTATTGTTTGCAAGACTGTCTGAGAGCAACTTAGGAATAAGGAGTCATGCCTTTTTTTCAACAAGTAAAATCTTATTATGATAATCAATCTTTACTCAAAAATTAATGCTAGACACGTTTCACTGAAATTTTTCAAGAAGTATGAATGCTTTTCGGGCAAGATTGAGAAAGGTGCAAAATTTTAAGAGACACACCCCTAATTTTTTTGGCCTGTTTTTGGTATTGGTAGTTGGATATGGTCCTAAAAATGAGTTTCAGTAAAAAAATTGACATTTTATTGAATAGGGTGTCTACTACCGGCTGATCCAATTTTAGGGTGATTTTGAGTGATTTTTGAGGGTGGTTTCAAAAATGTGTTAATTTGTCAAAGATTTTAGCTCAGATTGACTTTTAAGTTGATATG